>VZTL01012618.1:0-12322 GCA_013400535.1 Scopus umbretta
GCAGGACCCGGCACTTGGCCTTCATCAGAGGCCATCTGTCTGGCTATTGAGTCAGTGCTGCCAGCCCAAGTGGACTGAGGTATTGGCTGGTTCCAGTTTTATTAGGCTTTTTCCTAATTTAATATTGGGGGGTGCTGTAGGACAGGTACATTACCCCCTGGAGCTTCAGACTTCACTTTGGGCTCAGGCACATGAAGCCATGCAGATCCCAGCCAGAGCTGGCTTGTGGCTTGGGATGAGCAAATATACCTCTGTCTGCACCCTTCTGTGGAGGTGTACACTTTGTGAGGTCAAGGAGAAAGACAGAGCTGCTGGGGAGGGTTGTCTAATACCTTTACCCAGAAGCATTTTCCCTGGCACAGGACTTGGCTGGAGCAACCCTCCTCAAGGGGCTGTTTCTTTAATGGAGGAATGTAGTCACAGCCTGATTTGTGACATGTTATTGCATGAGGGGAAAACGGTAGCACTGAGTAGCCCGGGTCTGGGGAAAACATTCTTTATTCCCTACTGCTGTATCCGAGAGAGTCCTGAAGAGGCAGCAAGTCTGCCGCCAAGCTCCCTGGGGTTGTTTTCACTGCTCTATCCCTCTCTCCTTCCCTCCGTTGCAATGAGGAGCAGGTCTTAAATGTTATCCGAGTATTGCTAAACCAGAGAAAGGCGCTCTCATAATATCCCAGCTCCCTTTTGGGAGCCACACATGGGTTTTCTCAACTGAAGGGAGGGAGGAGGGCAGCTAGCCACCCAGGAGAACAATACAGGGAAGCCCTGTTCAGCCCAGCTTTGGCCAAGGAGCTGATCGGTCTGGTTGCTAAACTGGAAACCTCAAGTTTAGCTCCTATCCCAGGTCATCTAGAGAGATGGGGAATGGCCATTGCAAGTAAATTCAGCAAAGATGCATATATCTTGGAGTTAATGCAGAGCCCCTGCCTTGTGCACATTTTCACCCTTGGCCAGTGCAAAATTAATTTTATTACAAAAATGGGGTGACACACACTGCAGGGTGAGAGCTATGTGGAAGCAGATATTTAAGGATACTCCAAATGGAGTCACCTTCCATAGCTTCTCTGTGCTTGGAGGGACTTATGCAGGTCCCCCCCATCTATGGAAGGAGCTAGGTTGTTCTTCTCTCCACCCATTTTTTGATTGCATTGGACTGGGAGCTCTTCAGACATTTTTTGACACACGGAAGTTCTGATCCCTGCAGGACTCTTAGAGTGACTGCAATGTGGACAAGTGCTTACCTGAGAAATGAAGAAAAAATGTTCTTTCTCCACCTAGGTCCAAAGAGTGCATTGATTTTTAAGTGACTTTTATGTAGGTTCAGATGAAAAATCTGGCTTAAAACAAACTTTCCAAGTTTATAAGGTATCAGCTGCTGCTTGAAAGTCTTCTGCGTGTGCTATGGATAACACACTCCACAAGCTGATGGATGAAACAAATACTTTTAGCTTTATTTGGTGATCCAGACCCTTATATGGTGGAAATCAACAGATTAAGGAGAATAAAAAAAATATTTCTCCCATGAAGATTTGACCTTCTACCTTTTCAGTAGGACTACAGTGGTTTTTTTATGCCTATACTATGAACGGTCAAGACTAGACACCATTTCCCCTTGGTCTGCATCCTGTTTTTGAGAACAATAGCTGCATTTTTGACACTGTGCCAGCCCATAATTCATGCTTGCCTGCATTTTTCAGAGCACAGACTTGGATTATAACACTTTGGTGCATTAAAATGACTGTTCTAATTAGAGCAGATTTTTTTCCTAATCAATAATATTATTTCTAAAAAATTAAAAATTTTAGGAATAATAAACAAGGAAGAGAGGGCTCATCTCTTGATGAAATACGGGTGCATAAATTCCCTTGACCTAATCTCCAGTCCACTCAAATATAATACAGTTCAAAAGTTCAGCTTGGGATCAAACTTTGTTGAGTTTATGTCCTGTTTGGGACAGACAGCTTGAAACAGATGAGAGAAATACAGAAATACAGTGAAGAACCTTTTGAGAGAAAGGCAGCCGTCAAGATGGAGTAAACAGAACAGCTAGGGGAGAAAAAACAAGAAATGCATTAAAAGAATGAATACTCTGTACAGAGCCTCGCTTTTGATGGTGTCACCGTTTTTCATCCAGGTTGTCCTCTGAGCACAGTCCAAAAAGTTGCTGGACGCCTCAAACCTGCTGAGCATCACCTAATGTCATTGCCAGTCCCATATGTGTTGTTGATACCATTTGTAGAGCAAAAAACGAGCACCACCAGCAGCAGTACCCTCGCTGATGTGAATGAAACTATCTCACCTAAGGGTTGCTCCCAAGCAGGAACTTGGATATGCTGGCTGAATTGTCCTGGGAGAAACAAGCACATTTTTCATTCATAGAACAAGAAGGATTCAGGCACTCAGGCTGATCTGAAAACCCTCCAGGATAATTAAAGTTGTCTCAGAAGTCTTGAATAATTCACATTCCAACATCTGTACGCCCAAACTGATGGGAAAGCATCCACTCCCTTCCCCATGCATAAAGCCTCTTCCAGGAGGCAGTCTCTGCTGGTTCCCGCGGGTTCAGGATTGATCCCAACATACATTTACATCTATGCCACCACTGAGACTGTAAAAATCCATCCAACATTTGACTTACATTTTCTATGTGTTTCTTCCTTCTTCCCTGCTGATTCAGAATGTTTAAAACATCCCTTTCTGTTTATATGCTTTAATTCTCCCCCTTCCACTGTGAACCAATTCTCATAACCTTTCTACAAAGGTCCCATTTTTCACACCTTTCCCAGTTGCTGCTGCATCCCCTCTGAACTCTCTCACAGTGTCTGACTGGAAAATTTTGCCAGGTTTTGTAACCTCATTCTTGAGGGAAAGTACCAGGGATCTTGAGGAGTGCATTTGGGAGCTCCACAAAGCACGACAGCAGAAGGGGGATAGGAGCAGCTGCCATAGAGTTGAGTCTTGTGACCTAATAAATTATCCCTAGTCAGGATGCGAAAGGTACTGGACAGAGTCTTAGCCTGTCCCATTTGTCAAGTAAAACACGAAGATGGTTTCAACTACTTGCCAAACAGGGAGAGGTATAGAGAGTTGTGAGGGCTTGGCCCACAACCAAGATTGTAACTTGATCTCATTCACTTAGGGCTGAGACATCTTCAAAAACTGCACTGAATTAACCAGAAAAATGATTGCCATACCTTCCCAGTGTGGATAGTATGTTGTGTCTTTTTTGCTAATTTGTGGGGGTATCTGAAACAGGGCAGTGGAAAAACAAGGGAGTGGTGGATGTTTGTATGCAAAACTTAGCTATGTCTTTTAGGCCTTTATTAATTGAATAAAAATTTTTTTACTATTATTGGAGGAGGAAAATTAGGGAGATCTACTCATCTTATTTGATCCAAATAAAGCAAAATCCTTCTTTGTGATAAGACTTTATTCCCATAACAACCGTTGCACAAGACCAAAATCCCAACAGGCGAGTTTTGAAACAAGAAGTGGTAGGAAAAGAACCCCAACATGTGGGCCATGAGATACTGAAAGCATTGCTCCACAGACTGCAGTAAGTGGCTTGTTTAACCGTGCAGCCTGCAGGTACTCTGCTAGAAGACATCTGAGAATACTTTGTGGGAGACATTTGAGAATACTTTGTGTGGGTGAGTCCAGAGGTCTACTGAAGAGCAGTAGGAAGCATACGATGCAAACCAAATGAAGTGACACATTCTGTAGTGCACAAACACGTGATGTCATTGCACTTCTATTGCATTTACTCAAAAGCCTCCTCGTGAGCACTCTAAGGAAGCAGGAGGTTGGAAGAAGCAATTACACCATGGGAAAAGAAGAAAAACGGATAACATGACATTGGATGTGCACAGGCAGAGAGTTGTGCAAAACCTTCCTGGTTGAAAGCTGGTCTTGATTTTTGGTTTGATTACTGTTTAAGAGGGCAAACTGACATTAGACTTCAGAGACCAGATCTAACATATCAAAAAGTTAAAACAAAGGACTCTGAATGCCTGTATTTCAAACTAATTCTGACTTCTTATACAACAGTGGGTTTGACCAGATGGCCACAAACTCATGTTCAGTTGCCTTTGAGATACCCTGGGGTATGCTGCCTGGCCTCCAGCTGATATTCAAGAATAGCTAGGTTTCCCTCCTATCCTGTATCATACCTGCAAACTCTGTATTGCCCAAAATCCAGGAACATCCCAAATAGCACTAGTTGCTTGCCATAGACCAAACCAGCGGCCTATATTTAGGCAATTGACTCAAGTCTTTAGCTCTGGGACAAGGTTAAGCTTGGCTTGTATCAGAAATAGTGTGGCCAGCAGGACAGCGCTCGTGCCCCGGTACTGGGCACTGGTGAGGCCGCACCTCGAATGCTGTGTTCAGCTTTGGGCCCCTCACTACAAGAAGGACGTTGAGGTGCTGGAGCGTGTCCAGAGGAGGGCAACGAAGCTGGGGAAGGGCCTGGAGAACAAGTCTTGTGAGGAGCGGCTGAGGGAGCTGGGGTTGTTCAGCCTGGAGAAGAGGAGGCTGAGGGGAGACCTGATCGCTCTCTGCAACCCCCTGACAGGAGGGTGTAGCAAGGTGGGAGTCGGTCTCTTCTCCCATGCAATAAGTGATAGGACGAGAGGAAATGGCCTCAAATTGTGTCAGGGAAGGTTTAGATTGGATATTAGGAAAAATTTCTTTACCACAAGTGTTGTCAAGCATTGGAACAGGCTGCCCAGGGAAGTGGTTGAGTCCCATCCCTGGGTTATTTAAAAGACGTGTAGATGTGGTGCTTAGGGACATGGTTTAGTGTTGGACTTGGCAGTGCCAGGTTTACCATTGAACTCGATGATCTTAAGGGTCTTTTCCAACCTAAATGATTCTATGATTCTAAGATACTTAAATGCAAGTGTCTAGATATAGACATCACCATGTAAGCTGGTGATTGATGCTCCTTTTGGAACTAGTGGAGATCTAGTCAATACAGCTGATGGAGGCTGAAGAGAGGTTCAGCTCACTATGTAGCAGGACTGTGGGTGTCCCAGAAGACCTGAGTTACAGCCTCCAGCCCATGTAGATGTAGATGCCCTAGGGAAATTTAGATGTCTCTCAGGGGACTCAGATGTCATAATTCTTCATGATAGCGCCCACATTTCAACCTTCTTCTGCAACTTAAATGCCTTAGTCTGAGGTATAGGGGGAGGCAGCACTGACTACTGGTGGTTCACATCCCTAGACCTTCCTCATGAAACACAGTGACTGGAGGATGTGGTGGCTTTTCTTTCTCTTTTCTCCTACAGCATAGTGTTAAGACTATGCTACAGGAGATACGTGCATATAGGTGTGCCATGTAGACTATGGTACACCGTAGCTCAATTTTCTGCAGGTAGAGGGTTGCTTTAATTAGTACATCAAGCAATATGGGAGCATGGTACTTCCCAAGTGTCTCCTTCAGGCTCTTCTCTGCCTTCTGCCGACGTTGTGGCCAATTTGTTGTGTTGAGGGCAGAGTTCCCTCCTCCAGGGATTACTTAAATGCTCCTTAAGGGGCAGAACAGTCTATAAATTGAGACAAAATTGCAGATAAATTGATAGGGTACACCCAGCACTCCCCTTGGACTAGCAAGGAGGGCACTGCTTGAGGAACAGAAAATACCCATCTGGGTAGGGAAAATAATTGAACTGGCAGTCTAGGCATGGAGTTATCATGGCAGCTCTATTTCCAGCTACACTTTGTACAGAGCTTTATCTAGCAGTGATGTTTCAGCAATATCTACCTGCCTAGGAGACTTGGCAGAGGGATGCTCACCATGAGAGCCCCGTTGGGTCTTACACAGATATGAATGGTTTTGTGCTGTCTGTGGCATTTGTGAATATGCCAAGGAGCAGACTGTTAAATGCACAGGGAATTTCAACATCAGACATAGCTCTCTACAGACTTTAGGCACCAGATGGAAGAATCAGCAGCTGAACAAGGACTGCAAAGATTTAGATTTTACACTTAAATACCTAAAGTGGCAATTAAAGCCCCCAAATCTTTTTCTGGCCCCTTACCTCACTGGGCATCATTCTTCCCAAACAGGAAAGGAGCTCGATTTAGGAGTGATGGGTCCAGTTCAACAATGCAATAACTTGCCTGAAGTCTGTAGCGAAACACAAGGGACAAATTAGAGGAAACATACAGTCCTGAATCACATATGTAAGGCAAGAAACATATGCTAAGGTCTGTTACAAAGAACTTTTTCCAAGAGTAAGCAACAATTAATGAAGCTGGGGTTTTGAAACTCTTCAATCTATGACTCTTGCCAGAATTTTTTTTTTTGTTGTTACAACATTTTAAAGTGAAAGGCAGGGTAGTCATAAAACTTGTAAATATTACAAGAAAATACCAATCATGATGATATAAGTACTCATGATGGAAGGAAGCTTTGCAATAAAAAACGCTTTTGAATGAAAATCTTACCTCATAGGTCTCTTCTGGAATTTCAAAAGGTTACTGCCATTATTATATTTTATCTTATATTAGTCCTGTGTCCCAGCACTATCTGATGCGTTCAGACATGAAAAGATCTATATAGTCTCAACAGCCTAACATTTTTTTAAATTTTATTTTGTTTTGGTTTGGTTTTAGTGATAATTGGGGGGAATGTTATTTAACATTAAGTAATTGAAACATTTCCTCATCTTCTCTAGAACAAAGATAATAAAAGCAAACTGAACGTTGCAGTGATTATTTTTTTAATTGTATGAGAATGTTCTTGCTGCAGCAGAAATAACTGAATTCAATCTGAAGCTCTGGGCTTACAGAGCAAACATTTCCCAACTTCATGTTTTCCGGAATTTCATGGAAAATTTTGAAAGTATAGATTTTAAATTTGAGCTATGAAAATAAATAAAAAAATAAACATTATGTGAACTCAGACTCCATGATCTGACTAACTCTGCTCACAGCTGACAACAACAGCCACTTTTGCCATCTCTCCAGACACTTCCACTGCCATGGAAGTAGGGAGTGCAGGGAGGAGGTACTACTAACAGACTGTTGCTCAGAAGTTTCTCTGCTACTCTACTCCTCACCTAAGTGAGGACCTGTTTTTCTTGTTCTCCAAAGATTCAGAGAATAATTCAGGTTGGAAGGGTCCTCTGGAGAGCTCCCGCCCAACTCCCTGATCAAAGCATGGTCCACTTCAGTGTCAGAAGTTGTTGTTCAGGGTCTTGTCCTGACAAATTTTGAAAATCTCCAAGGATTTTCCAGAGTTTGACCTCTCTCATGATGAAGAATTTTTTCCTTATGTTCAGTCTGAACTTCCCCAGTTGCAACTCTCAGCAGTTGCATCTTGTCCTTTAACTGAATACTCCTGGGAGGAGCTGATGCTGTCTTCTTTGTAACTGCCCTTCCATTATTGATAAAAGATTTCCCCCGAAGACTTTCTCTTCTCCATGCTGAACAAGCCTAGTTCCCTCCATGTCTTTCTCAGATATCATATGCTCCAGCCCCCTGACCATCTTTGCGGCCTCTGCTGGTCTCACTCCAGTTTGTTGGCATCTCTCTTGCACTGGGAGGCCCACAGCTGGACACAGTATCCAGATGTGCTGTTAGATGTGTCAAATAGAGGGGAATGACCGCATCTCTTGACTTTCTAACTAAGCTTTTGCAAATACAGATCAGTATGCAGCCAGATTTCGGGATCACTAGGGCATGATGTTGATTCATAGACAACTTATTGTCCACCCAGACCCTGAGGTCCTCTTCTGCAAAGCAACTTTCCCATCATCTTGTCCCTAAGGCTGGAGTGTTGCATGAGCTTGTTGTGTCCAAGGTGCAGGTTTTTGCTGAATATCATGAAGTTTCTGTCAGACCATAGCTCTGATGTGGATGGTCCCTCTGAACAGCAGCTCTGCCCCCACATATGAACCACTGCTCCACTTGGTGTCATCCAGAAACAAAATAAAGGCTCTGGCTCATCAGCTTAAATGCAGAAAAGTAGCTTAAAGTGGTGTGCAGCCTTCCTTTCCCTTATTTCTGCCCTGTAATGCTGCACTCTGCTTCTGCTTCTGATTTCATCCTGACAATTCCTTCCCCATTTGCCTTCCAAATTCCTGACTTAGCTGTGCTTATTCCCCTTCTGTTGTCCCCACACCATGCCTCCCGCCCAATGGCCTGTCCCAAATCTTCTCCTTGGTGGGTTTCCTGCCTGAGAATGGGTTTCTTTCCTTCTCTGGTCTTGTCTCCGGGACCCTGGACTTCTCTCTCCACCCCATTTTCTGGGAAAGTCAGAAAGAGTAGAGAGGAATCTTTTCTGTTGTCACCTTCCAGAATGTTTCTTCATAAAGAGTACTGCTTATGAATTGGAAAATATGTGTCTTTGATGCAACGACTGCTAGCAGTGGACAGCAGGAGGAAATCTGTGGAACTAACTTGGCTCTGCAATGTGAGAGAACAGCCATGATCAATAGCTTGGGAGAAAAGTGACTCTCCCAGTGTTGCAGGACTGTTCCCTTATACTTGCCAAAATTTTATTTAGTATCATGTTGCATCAGCCTCCAAATGTCTTTGCTTGCGAAAGAATGTTGCATAGCCCAACAGGCCCTCCTCGGAAAGTTCCTCCATGCTCATTCAGTTTCTTTTCCCTCCCATTTTGATTTCAGCCTGTTTCCCTGGTTACTATATACTTCTGTTTGTCACCCCTCGTGAGCTGATGTCCTCCTCTATTTGCACGCGCCACATTTGCAGTCAGCTAGCACGTTGCCTAGCTAAGCTATCCGTGTCTCCCCCTGCTCTGCACAGCTTGGCTCTGACAGTCTTTTTGCAAAGCTCCTCTCTCTTAGATGCTCTTCAGTTTCCAGTTACATTTCTTGGTTACCCAGCATGAATTGTACTAAAGCCCTCTTCTCTACTCCATTTCCCCTCCATCTTTCACTTCTTCTATCATCCCTCATTTCTGCTCCTCTGTTATCTGCCTCCTTCAGGCTCTCTTCCCACTTTTCCACTGCAAGAGATGGGCTGAAGCTTCACAGATCTCCTTTAACCCCTTGGGTTGGGGAGAGGTGGGTAGGTACCTATTACTGCCTGTTCCGCTGGAGTATTTTCAGCTCTCCACTGCTTGGAGGGAATTACACCAACACTTTGTTTTCTCCTTCCCGTCACTCACCCTGAGCTCTTTGATGGCTCTCAACTCTTCTCATCCCCCTTTCCTCTTGTTTCTTGGCAAAATCTATTTGGACCTTCAACAATCCATTACCCATGAGACCAAAATCTGCTCTGGCTGGATACTTGCAGCATTGTCAGAAAGCTGCAGACCCTAGACTTAACTTTTGTTCTTCCTTATGAATAATTTTCCTCTTTCATTCAAATTAAGCCACAAGAGCAGGTGAATGACTGCTCTGTGAGTGAGGAGATATTTAACTTGGTCCTTCTGAGCGCAGACTACAGGGTAGAGGTGGTGTTGGTGGGTAGCTTTGGTGTATTTCAGCTCTTCAGATGCTCAACAAATCTCTGACAGATCAGGCAACTATCATTAGAAAGCAGTAAGTGAAAGAATTATATATAAATCTGGAAAATCTCTTTTTTTTTCCTGGGGCTTTTATAAGACATACTACAGAGCCTTGGTTTTGAGAGGAGATGGACAGTTTTCTGGAAAATCAGACTTGTTTCAGGAATGGTGAGGTGCAGGCTGCAAATTTAGCCATCTGAAATAAATCATTGATTGCTTTTGAAAATCTTAATCAAATCGCTTCACACGGACAGGCATGAAATAGGAATCCACAGGCACCAGCAACATGGGCTGGTTGTTATTATAGAAGATCATTTAGTACAGGCTGTTCGAATTTAGGTTAAACAACGCTAATCCTGAAGTGATGTATTTCTTATACTAGCTTGCGTGCGTCTGTGCCTTTGCACATGTGTGCACAAACAGAATAGGCAATTGTTTATGGAAAATAATAGATATGGCCAGAGGATACCTTGCCATGCAAGGTATGACATGTTTCTCTGTCATGTGGAGGTACAGGGGATTCAGGTTTTGGTTTTGCTATGTTTTTTCCCAGACAAGTAAAAGGGTATTGAGTGGTGTGGGGAATACATAGGAATAGGAAAGCAAATGCTCTGGTCTCCCAGAATATCAGAAGGCGCTTACTGGGGTTGATACTAATGCTCCATGGCTAGCTTAGGGCTGAGCAGGGTCCCTGCAGAGAGGTCTGTAACCAGAAGCTCCAAGGCAAGGTATTGTTTTGCCTTGGCTTTGCAGGAAAAAACAATGCCTTTGGAAACTGAGACTTGACTTTCCATTGATGACCAACATGAGTCGTGACTTGCCGGACTTTTAGGGACTCCCTCTAGTTGTGCTTCTAGTGCTTCCAGTACTTATATCTACCTGACCCTACTGCAGGGGATCGTTTTTGGGAACAAACCACAGCAAACTGTGGTAGCAAATATTTGAAGGAGATTTATTGTCCTGCCCCGTGCAAACATCTGCAGAGAGGTAGCGACTTGTTGTGTGCAACAATTTTAAAAAAAAGTTTGCATTGGCCGCATAAATCCCACATGCTTTATAACATATCCCAGAATCCCAGAAGGTTATTCCCTGGATAAGCAGCATGAGCTCTCTTTGCATCAACAGAGGCTGTTGGCAAGGACTTTATGAAAAATCAGTGAACAGGGGAGTAAATTCTGGTTGCAAAATCACAGTCAGAACAGCCTGTATCATGCCAACCTATTAGGACAATGGCGCTAACGGGCAGAAAGATGTGTAACGTGTGAGTAATGGCTATGTTTGATGCAGGATCAGGTACTTTGGCATCTGGGCTTCTTGCAGGCACAGAAGCAGACAGGGGATGCAAGAGGTGAGGCCGTCACCTGTGTACCCCTATTTTGAGGAACAATATCATGAAGTGCTCCCGTTTCTCCCTGTTTTCCCTCTCTTTGCTCTTTTATTCATATTTTCTTTCCCTCACCCTCCTCATCCCATCCAGAATAACAGAATTGGCCAGAGCGGGCTCATGTCACTTCTTGATTTCTTATGCTGCTAACAGAGAGATCCAAATGAGCCATGCTGCACTTTACTCCTGAGGCTTATTCCTCGAGAAAGCTGTTTCTGCTCCCAGGGAAGTCAATGGAAGTCTAATTAGTCCCATATGTTTAGTAATAACAAGCACTTCCTTTTGGTAGAGCCAAACAAAAGCAGTGTTAAAACCATTAATTAAATGGGTTTGGCTCTGTCACCAGGTTATTAACTAATTCCAGTCATGGCAGCCAAGCTAATACTGGCTTAGAGAAGGAGGAGATACGATCTTGCCGTGCTCGACACAAAAAGCATGAACTCAGTATGTGGATAAATTAGCCCATGTCTGGGCCTACAGCTCAGCTTGCTTTCATACGAAAGGAGAAGGTCACCGACTTCAGCACTGGGCTTCCAACTAAACCCTGGGATTGCTGCTTGCGCAAACTTTCTCCCACAAGAATAAGGATGTGAGCCAGTGGGTAGCGTAGGTTTTTGTAGATGTTAGATCAGGCCCTACTGCTGCTGACCGTTTGTGCAAATGCTTGCCTACATCTTCAGTAGATCTCCTTGTTCTCCAATGGTTGTACTCTAAGATATGGAGCAGCTGTCCCTGCTTCAGGACCAGAAGATGAAGGTCTGGGGTGGAGTCTGAACACCACAGAAAAATAGGAAGACGTAGTTTTTCATCAGTGGAGCATTCCAAGCTGGTGCTTTAATATATTCACAACCCTGTGCTTTTTACAAAATTCAAAGGTGTTTTTATTGTACAAAATTTCACAATGAAAACTTCCAGCCAGTTTCTTACATAACTGCTTTAAAAATAGAATTATACACCTTTTTGTAGTGTGATAAGTTTGACATTCACTAGCTGGAAGAAACAGAAATGGAGCAGCAATTTGAGTTATTTACCTGGACAGGTTTTGGTTTGACCTCTGTTTCTCTTATGTGCCTTAAAGTACAGTTCCTGGCATTAACAGAACAACCGATATAGCTCCTTTCGGAGCCACTGAACCCCATTAGTGGGTCAGGCTGCCACTGTTGGTGAGCTTCTTTTCACTGCAAAAGGGTGAATCTGCTGTCAGAGTGTGGGGCATAACATATGTCAGTGTCAGCCAGCTTTTAGCAATGCAACAGGTTGGCTATGTTAAACCCCTTACAGAATGAGGACCTACACAACTTTCTTGCAGCCAATCCTCTAGACCATAATGTCTTTTTAGGGATAGACAGTGGACCTCTGGCCTGAATAATGGCCCAGGACTGGGTTTGCTTTGTATTGTTGCACACTGGTATATTTAAAACACCTTTTTTCTGTCTAACCTCCTGTGATCTTTA
>VZTL01012619.1:0-20129 GCA_013400535.1 Scopus umbretta
CTGTCTTTCATGAGCCCATGCTGACCTGGGCCTGATTCCCTGGTTGTCCTGAACATGCCCATTGAGCATACCCAAGAGGAGGCACTCCATAATCTTCCCTGGCACCGAGGTCAGGCTGACAGTCCTGTAGTTCCCTGGATCCTCCTTCCGGCCCTTCTTGTAGATGGGCATCACACTGGCAAACCTCCAGTGATCTGGGGCCTCCCTTGTTAACCAGGACTGCTGATAAAGGATAGAGAGTGGCTTGGCAAGCTCCTCCACCAACTCCGTCAGCACAATCAAAGACATCCTTAATGAAAAATAAAGATTCCAGCTGTATGACCCAAAGAAGAAGCTACTATCAACACAGAATGAAAAGCCATGTATTCATGACTACTAGCCACATAAGCTAATGTGGTTGGAAAAAGCGGGGAGAAACACCCTTAACTGTGATAAAACACCAAATATTTGTGTTTGGATAATGCAAGCACCTCATTAGATCTTTATGCTCCCATTCTTTCTATTCATTCTAGCCTCTCCTCTTCTATGATTCACCATAGCTTCTTGTTTTCACAGGTGCATTTCTGAAGATGTATTCTGGCTTGGGAACGTAGTTCATAAAGTACTATACCTTCCTCATTAGACAGACTATAATATTTGCAACATTTATTTTCTTCACCCTCTTCTCATAAATAAATAAATAGGTAAGTTTAAAAAAATATTTTTGAAAAAAATACTTGTTTCAGTAAAAGGAGGTCTCTAACTTTTGAAAAATCATCATTTTCCATAAAAAGCAGGCAATTTAAAATAATGATGATGATGGTGATGATGATGATTAAGAAGATGATTATGATAATAATAATATAAAGAACACTCAGTACAAAAAATCCAACTAGCCCTAAAAGGAATGAAAAGCTAACTTTAGTTAGTCCCTGAAATGATGTTGACTCAGGCCCCATTAAAGTAATACATCTTTTTCAGAGAATATATGCAAACTATATTATGAGAGTAGTTAATCCATCTGACTGCACTGTACTTAGTTTATCAGTCGGGATTAACTACTGAAAAAACCTGTGACTAGAGGTAGGGATGGAAAGGCTTATTTTGTTCAGGTAATTCTCATGATGAATAAAGATACTTTGTTGGGTTTTTTTTGTAGAATTCTGTGCATTTACAAAAATAAAGTTAATTAAAAAACCTCATTTTTTCTGAAGTGAACCTACTCGCACTTCAACTTCCAATACTCTTGTGAAGGAGGCAGGGACTTGTTATATCCATATCTTCATTGCACATCTTCAGAACATGAGATGCAGGGTGAAGTCCTGACCCTACTGAAGTGAAGACCAAGACTCCCACTCTTAGTAGCAGGGCCAGGATTACAATCCCTCCCAAGGTATGGGATCTACTCCAGGTCACACAACAAAACAATGACAGAGGTAAGATTTTTGCACACAGACACATACACATAAGCCTTTTTTTCCCAAAACGGACATACGTTGAAAACACAGAAAGTTACAGGATGTCGAATCTTTTTCTCCCAAAAGTTCAATATTCGATTGTTTGAATGGTTTGATGGTGGCATTATGGTGCCTTTATCCAGGAGTCAAACAAATGTGGTTACATAGCGTCTACATCAGCAGCTGAAGTTTCATGTCAGCAATAGAGGATAACAACATATGCATTAGAGTTGCCTTCTCAGTAACATCTGAAACACATGCCAGGAAGATTATTTTTGGCTACAGACAGTTTGTTCTACATCTGTCGTAACCATGTCACCTCTTCCTTCATATGATTGTTACATATTCTAAATCTACAACTATCTCATCTTTAAAACTGCAAATATTTTTATGACTACAGAAGTTATTCTCAGTGCAAGAGAAGCACTACTTACAGTCATTCAGGGGTTTGTTTGCTGTATTGCAGCAGGCTAGAAAAAAAAAAAGCAGCAGCTCTTTTATGTCTACTTTTGCATTGTGTTATACAGAGCTGCAAGCTTCCTACTGCTGCTACAGTGATTCAAGTCGCTTATTTTAGCTTCCATATTCCTTATCTTGACTGAGTGGTTACATTAACTATTGCCTTTTATGGATTGCTAAACGCATTTCTGTACATGGTGTAGTGCATGGACAATGTGTCTACCAGAATCTGTAGCAGTCCTTTACACATGAGCAACTTCAGTTTTCTATTTATGCACTGATTATAACTGAACCATGCATAAAAATGCAATATTGTGCCTTCACATGGGAATTCATATTTAGTGGTCAACTGTTTCATGAACAAAGTGATTACCTGGCAGGACTGGTGATAAAATTATAAATGGAACACTTTAGAAACCAATGTCATATACAAATATTTTTTACACTTGAGAACACGTTTGAGTCCTATGAACAGCATGCTGTCCTTTGAGGAAAGGCTATTGCCCTAGCACAACCTGTTATTGCTAATTTCACCTCAGAATGAGGACTAGAACAGAAAGAATTTTTGAGGAAATCAACATTTTTCCCACTCATTGGACAATAGCAGCACTTGAGATCTGGAATTGCAGCTTTCTTTGAAGGTCTGAAGGTGAAAAGATGGAGGGAGAGAGAGAAGGAGAGAGAGAAGTAGTTTTTCCACATCCCAATAACAGTTTTATTATTCAGAATCTACATTTTTCAGCCTGGTATCAAAAAAAAAAGTGAACCTAAACGTAGAACATAAACATTTAGTGTAACAGATTCGATCTAAGAAAAATAAAGCAGGCTTCAAGCTTATCATATGTCATTCATTTTATTAGTTATTAACATGGCTGGACTTTGAGATAACCTTGTACTTACCCACTGGCCATGCAATAAGGCAGAACTAACTCTGCCCTGTTTGGCTTCTCAAACCATAGTTATGCAGTGCCTGTGGCAATTCCTCATCACAGCACCTTTCCAAAGGTCAGAGTAGTGCAAAAGTCTTGTCCTTGTTCTGTTTCAACTCTTTTGCTGCTCCTCAGAGGGCAAGTTTCCAGCTTCACAGAGACCTGTGCTACCCAAATTGTTCTCTCTGAGAGAGAACTGGGCAGCTGAGGCATGAGCTGGCCCTGGTGACACAAAAGGCTGCTGAAGTTTCCATGCAGGCTTGTGGCCTGTGCATCTACCTGGGTTTTAAGACTACTTGCCATCCAACTACCTGGCTCCTTTTGTAATCACCCCAGACATTGTATCTTCATTATTTTTTGGTGATTTAAATTATGAGGTACAAAATCTCGAAGCGAGCAGTAGAAATGGTAAGACTATGAGAGGATAAAGTATAGGCACTTGGAAAAAAAAAAAAAATCCTACTCTGCTTACTGAACATTTCTAGTCTTTAGTTTTCCTGCTGTTGCATGTTAAACATGGGCGAAACAACAAACAACCTCTTCCTCCTATTTTGTCTGATTACAACTACATTTTTCACAAACTAAATTTTTTTCAAATCTTGCATCATTGATGTGGATCTTACAAGATTTTTTTTTAAAAGGCATTTTCAGAGAAGTTAACCCACTTTTTCTAGAGAAATCTAGGGTGTTTTCATTTGGTTTAAGTGATGCAAAAGTGGAGAGCACTCCTTATTAAGTTATTATTTACAAAGCACAAAAATATCTACCCTGATGCTGATTACACAGGAGATAACCAACTACTAACCACCAGTTTTCAATAGCACTTTAGCTTGTGATGAAGCAGACTTGATCCATAACTACACAGATACGCTAGTGTTACTGAAAACTTTCTGTGCTGTGGCACTTCACTGGTTACTTTTAGCTTGTTATAATTTCTTTCAGATATAGTTTTTCTATTCTTGGTTCAGTGGTCAGAGATGTAAGGGTGTGTGGAAGGTGAGGTCATCTGTTTCACTAAGGTAATCCAGCCAAGGACCTTTTGAATACAAAAGGGGATACTGAGTAAAGATGGAAGCAACAAACAAAAACACACGAAGGCACAAACCTAGTGAAGAAGGAATAACAGCGACAATGCCAAAGACCAAAAGTCTCCAGTCAATAATAGGTGGCCCATGAAAAAATTCCATGCACAGCTTTGGAGAGCTGGGAGTCCAGGTCCACCTGGACTTTGTAAGTGATAAGAAGGGGGAAACAAGAGGAACATGAGGACTTGGGATACCTGAGAGGGGAGGGTGGGACTGTACAAAATTTATGAAGGAATGCGTAAGGGAAGGTGATTTGGGAAGAACAAGAAGGGGAATAAGCCAAAAGAGGTATAGAAGTTGTATGCAAACAGGGACTGGCCAGTACACTTGTCTAAATGAGCCCTGCACCTGATCCTGTAGTCTGCCCTATCTTCTTATTAAATAATTTCTTAACTACCTCTTTGTGTAATCTTACTCTCTGTCCTGTGTGTGAGTGCTGTAAAGACTAGGTGCCAACAACTGGGTGAAGTGGGGGAGTATGGGGTTAGCATCTACAGTCAGACATTAAGGTGTGTGGTGTCAGCAACTGGATCAAAACAGGGTCTCAGTGTCTGCGGACAGAGGGGTCATAGCTCCTACGTGCACCTCTACAGCATTCAGACACCTGAGCACTTGCATCTTCGCTGAACCTGGTGCATGTCAGTGTGTGTGCATGTATTGCAAACTTCAGCTGGAGTAGCTGGAGAGTAGGAGGCCCAGAGGTATCTGGTAGGTGCGGGTGGAGTCTGTGCTGATCTTAGGGGGGAACCACGAATGTGGAGTGCCTTTGAGATAAGTGTGTGAGTGCGTGTTTGTTTGCTTGTAGGATTGAGCTGGACTAGCCAGCAAGTAGGAGACCCACAGAGCACATAAAAGGGCCTGGGATACAAGCTGGGGCACCGGACGGACAGAGGGGCCACACTGATACATGAGGGATCTGCAAATGTGTGTCTACTTGTGAATCTAGGGCGTGGGGACATGTATGCTTTCACAGGTGAACTTGAGTCCTTACCAGCTGAAGAGGAGGAAGGGGACTTGGCTGTAGTCCTGCTAGTGTCTCACATGTGGGTGCTGCTGAAGGCGGCACCTTGCCTGTGGCAGTCGATGTAGCCAGCCATGTCTATTTTCTTTGTGTGTGTCTCCAGGACACATGCTCAGCCTCATTATTGGCTGAACCTGCAAATGGGAAAGTAGCAGCCATGTCCATCAGCTTGGGATGGAGACCCATGGGTCTCCAGGCTGGGATCCAGTGCCCAGGCAGAGGAATCCCTAGGCCCTGGAGGTGATGTCTGCTTACAATATCCATTAACAAGAGGTGGGTGTGAAAAGGTGTTTTTGCATTATTTTCATTTGTGATGATTGTCCCTCATTCAACACAGAGGATCTGAATAAAGACCTAAGAGCTATACACATTTTGCTGCAGGTGGAGCTTAAAAGCCAACCTTCTGAAGTTCACCAGTGCAATAATGCATAGCCTCTCGGTCAGACATAGACACATAATAAATACTTAATCATGAGTAATATTTCACATATACTTTCATTTGTGCTAACTTATATGTTATTTATCTAGAACTAATGGATGTTTTTCACCAATCAGGAATTATTTGGAGCGTGTGAGCTAAAAGTCATTAAAGACATGGCTGTATGCAGCTAAAAAACAACTCTAAGAAGAAATCCCAGACAAGAAAACATACAGTACAACAACACAGCCTCAAGAAGCAGATGATGGGAAGCTAAGAAGGATGGCTTAATTTACTTTTTATCTTACATGATTTATTTTGAGACATATCTTCATTATATAACACATTTAATGTAAGGTGTACATATAAAGTCTGCTGGTTCTAAATTTAAATTTCAGTAACATCTGCAGAGCAAACCAATTCTGAAGAAAATAAAATGTTATGCAAGAAATTCTAGTGCACGTTGCGGTTAATGGCTCATACAAATAGCAACTCTTCTTCTAGGCCAAAAAGACCACCTAAGAAAATGAAACTAGTGGAGAATGTGCTTAATGCCATGCCTCATCTAGGCTGCTTTATTAAGCAGCTTGAGGACTCCATCAGCTCAGAATGGTTTTTAATGGTTTGGTTGTGTTCTAACCAATTCTCCCTTTTACAAATATAAAGGTATGGACTCTTTCCAAGCTCCACTTCCACTAAAAGTTATGCAAAAGTTAATTCTTGGCAGATATTTGATGTTGTTTCCCAGTCAGTGCTTTCGCTACTGAAATTTGAAGACAGGATCTTAAAGTATAATACAACTAAATACAAGTGAAATTACTTGCACCGTTTTCACTGATGAATATTAACTTTATTTAGGAACAAAAGTTCAAAGAGATGGGAGACGTTTGTGAGTGTATATAAAGCAATAAAGCAGATTTGTTTCTGTTGGACAGGCAGGTATAACTTGAGAGAATAGTAGCTACTATGTCATTAGAATCAATTCACCAAATACTGAGTATTATATTTGAATTCCACTTACAAAGTATAAAAAGGATACTTTGCTAAAAACAAACCTGTAGCTAAAGTCTTGCAAATTTTTTTGATGTTACATTTATTTGTAAACCAGTATTATGCAAACTGGGGATTTCCACTGCTGAGAAACGTATGAACAGTTATGGCCCAATAGCTGTGTTGTTATCCATGCACTCAGACTATTGGAGTGCAATTCTGTCTCAGGGTAACTTCATTTATTTCTATGTGGATTTTTTAGAATGGGTTGTTGCTTCTTCCTTTATCCTGCAGTGAAACCCAGGATCTAATTTAGCTAGTGATAATAAAAGGAGGAGAGAGAGAAAACCAGAATGAAATTCAACTGTTACATGAATGTTGGCGTTATCATCCACAGCACAAACTCAATTGAAATGCCATGTATATTGACCAGCTTAGGTTCAACTCTTCAATGTACTTCTGTCCAATTAGTGATTGACTAAATTACAGGCTCCACATGACTTCAGACTTGAAAGATCCAGCAAAACTAGAGGCATTCTTCCCCTACCCCTCATCTTTCCCTACTCCAGCTTTTTTTACCTTCCTACTGTTTTCAAGAAATATTGTTTTCTTCCCTGTGTGGAGAGCTGAGGCACTGACCTAGCACTGTTATTCAGTTCCAAGCTCCTGACAGAGAAAGACATAAATACCCTATGCTATGGGTCAATGTCAGCTTTTGCATCTTTACAAGAAGTTGAAAACATTAGCCATCTTCTTGTCTGATTTGCCACAAAGATGGTTAGCCACACTGCACTGTCAAGAGAAATGTACAGTGGTTTGTACCAACAAAGTTTATCTGGCAAAGTAGGCAAGTACGCACACAAGCATGAGTTGTTTGATCAAGGTAATTGTTACTGTATCAACTAGCATTAACATATTAAATATTATTAATTAGTGTCACAACCAAGAACAATTTCCTGAGCAGCCCTACAAAGACTGGAAACACATATTGAGCAATATAACCGTAAAAATTCTGTAGTGCACTTATGCAGCTAAGCAAAATGTTTTCGCCAAATTGTGAGATCACATGCAGAATATTATTCTGTTATTTGCTTGGCTGTATTGGCCCATTTTTGTTTCATTTTATCTTGCAAGCTTAGTAGCTCTAAAAATCATTCATGATGGTACAAAAGAATTCTAGTCGTGGGTGAGAGTAGTGTTGAAATGGGTATGATGCAAACATGGAAGAGAAAGGTTACAGATTTAAATACAGACAGATATGGTAGTCAGTTAATAAGGTGGTTTGGGTTAGAAAAAGAGAGCTTATCACATCTGCTCTCTGTTACCAAGGTTTTTCTGGCAGGATTCATAGTAGAAGAGAGTTTAGTGTAGATTGGCAAGTTTCTTGTGAAGGACTTTCCAAGTGCTCTTCTGAAAGTGAAACAGCGTGATCTTAATGATGACATCATCTGTTTACTGAAGAAAGGAATCAATATCCCAGTTCCATGTACAGTTTGAAGCAAGCTAACTTGGTATCTTAAAGTTCTCTCCAGAGCAAAAATATTCTTTGAATCGGGATTTCATGGCTGAGTCATTTCTTGTACAGTGAATAAAAGAAAGAACTGAAAAAACTCATGTTAATAAATTCCCCAGTCAGGTGTCTATATGTAAGAGGTTGAGCCATCCCTATATTCACATGCACTACCTGTATATTACCACAACATATATAGATTTTCTATGCATGTAGTGTCACTCAAAGACTTATAATCATTGGAAGTACATGCCCAGCTGAGTGTCTGAATGTGTTCTGAGTTTGTTGTTAGTAGATCCAAGTACTTATAACCAAGGTAACATAATTGTAATTACATAATTGCAATGGAGGCTACTGCTTTGTCTTCAAGAGCTTCCTGGATAAAGTACTCACAGCTAACAAGCAGCCCTTCCCATGTGGTAATGTCTTATCCAGCAAGGCATTGCTATGTGTCCCATTGCTTTATTTTGAAGCTTTTCCTAGGTGAGGTAATAATACAAAATAAGAAAAATTACATGATTTTAATTTTTTTCCTTTCTTATATAGTGTCCCCCATAAATCTGTTTGCTATTCCAAGAAATTCCTACTAGATAGCTTTTTGTGAATGAAGTGACAGTGTAAAGATTATGATCAGGAAGTGGCACTTACTGGTTGCTATCAGGACCAGTCCAATTGCACAGCAGATAGCAATCAAATACTGCTGATGTGCTTCTGGCTCTGCTGGAAAATGAAGGAGGCTGAAGCAGAAGGCACAAAGATCTGAGGCCCAATATTACTCTCTGTAAGACCTGCACAGGACTTGCAGGGAGTGGGAGATGGCTGATTCCGAGAGTAAATCTTACTCTATTTGTTATCAATCTGTGAAAACGCAGTAAAAATCTTCATAAATAATATGACCTAAAAAGAGTTATTCTGAATCATAGTCTGAATGTTAACAGGGCTTTCCATTTTCTCACCAAAGACTAAGCTTACACTGGAGAGCTCTGTCTAACTTGTTTTTTTGTAGGGGAGACAGTCAATGGAGAGAGGAAGGCTCCTTCAGTAAACTAATTCAAAGCACGTGAATTAGGATCTGAACTGCCCTTCAGAAAAAACATTTGTCAATAGAGCCTCGGGAGAAGAGCCTGCCTTAGCTAAAATTAGCCTTTAAGATTACACTCCTCAATGCAATAAGGAAATTCTTTACAATGAAACACTCATGGAAAACAAAGTGCTAAATTTATTATCAGTATCAAAAGGAAAAAACTTTTCTCACAATGGTTATGCATACTTATTACCTTTCAAAATCTGCTGTGATAAATTCATTCCACTTGTTTCCAACATCTCTCTGCTTCTCATGATGGCTTTTTAAAGCCTTATCATGTCCTGTGGGTCCCAGTCTTTCCTCTACAGTTCCTTTGACTCTGTAATTTTTTTTCATACAAACACACTGTCTTGCAAATCTTGTAGGTAAATACTGTATCCATGAAGATCTAATTAATGGTTCATACAACATATGTCACCTCATGCCTATATAAGCTTTTACACTAGTATGGTATAATAAATTTTAAAATATAGCTTAACTCTACTTGACTTGTGGTTCTTAACTTTAAAATCATCCTATACCATGAATTATGCCAGGGATTACAGAGATATAATAGAATGCATCTGCCCCAAAGCGCTTGAAATATTGGACAACAGAAGGAGGGGAAACAACAACAAGGAAATTTACTCCAGCAAGTCCATAACAGAACCTGAGTGGAAACATCTCTCCAGCTAGTGCAGCATCTTCTGGACCACAATGGTTCCTGAAATTTGAGACAAAGGAGGCAAAACATCACCAGCTCCATTATTTTTATTAAACTGATTTATACAAGAAGTAACCTTAAGAGAACCTGTGTAGTAAAGAGGTTTCTGAATAATAAAATTAATTCTTTTCAATTCACTTAATGAAGATGCAAGGTATTAACAAAACCACTATATTTCCTCTTAACTTATGATAAATACATGACCTTTGAATACTGTTATTCTGATAAATCATTAACACAATTCTATTTCTTCCAAAAGAAATCATGGTTATCTGGTCAATGCCATTATAACTGAAAAAGCAGAAAAAAAAATCTTTGACAATAAAAAGATATTAGAATTAAATTGTAACTGTTACTCTGGCTAAAATGACTCACATTTGTCTTCATTGAGCTCATGGAGCTTCTACAAAGCTTCTATTCTCTTGAATTTGTTTTAATTTCTTTGAAGACTAAAGAAAAAGTTCCATTCACAGAATTTCACATATGGATTTGTTCTCATAACATAACACAAGCACTCACCGAACTGAAATTTAATTCACCACTCATAAATTAATTTCGACTGTGATATTTTTTGTTACTCTGACACCTTAAATTCTTTTTTCTTGGTGTTGAATGTGCCAGGAAAAGGGAAGGATTTAACGTGTTACTTGGATGTTTAAACTTCTTTGTGTAATCTCATTCTATTACACTGTTAGCTTCCTTTGGAATATTTTCTTCTTTAGAGTAAATATTATCCTTTGTTTTTTTATCAATTTTTAATAGAAAAGTTGTATTTGTTGCTCTATTTCCTCTCTTGGGAAATGAAAACATTATATGTAGGAAGTCATTCTACATGACTAACATACTTATGGTAGACATAAAAAAGTTAATAACATTTCTGTTTCATAAGAGAGACATCTGAAGTCTCTGCATGTGAAATGCCTTTTTTGTATGTAAAGGCATGGGAAACTATGTAAAATATAAGGTCTTGGATTGAGACTCTGTCTTTCTCTTTCTTTTCTCTATAGGTAGCATCATAAAAATTTCTTTCCCCTTCCTATGGTACAGCAAGACAGACATACCATTTTGTGAAACTCTTGCCAGAAAAATGAAGTTTCAAAAAAAGCGCCATTTCTGTATTTCACAAGCAAGCAGTTTCACATTAACTTTGGGGGGTTTTTTTAGTATTTCTATGTGACATGATGTATAAAATCTCCATTGTTCATAAATCTATCTGGAAAAGAGAGTCAGAAATAATAGAACTGAAGCAGTTCACTTGGAGGAGAGGGAAGACTAAGACAGAAAGCTAGAAGTCTATGCAGTGTTAACTCAGACAATTTTATAGAAAGAGGGAAGGAGCATAGGAGGTGAAGTGATTTTCCCAAGCGTCACAACCTAAAGGGTTACCTGGCCTTCAGGTGTGTAGAGATCACAGCCATGAGTTCATAACATTTGCAAATGTAGAGGCTTTATTCTCTACATTTCTCTACTTTATTACAGATTACCACAAATACCAGAAAAATCACCACTAGTAAATATACCTATAATTAATAAAGTGAATATGAATTAATATATATACCAAGCAATTACAAATTACTATCAGCAATCAGTAATATAGTATCAATCAATAGTAGGATCGATCAATATTGCAGTACAACCAATACCAGCAACAACCAAATAGTTACATACTACTACAGGTCACTACAACTTACCATTAGTGAAGCAAACATAACAACATAACAGCAGGTATGATACAGATTACTTATACGAATATATAATATTGATACAAAGCAAATTACACCATCCAAAAAGGGGCGGGGGGGGAGGGGTCCCAGGGGGGGACACCTAGCCACCCCCCAGGAAAGGGGAGGACAGACCGAACTAATGAAGTATGACAGAATGATTCAAAAATGATCCATGCCACAGAGTCTGGAGTCAGCCAGGTGTCCCCAGTGAGAGTCCAAGAGCTCATAGAAAGTTCACATGGGATTCAACCAAGAAATTCTCAGAGAGCAAGAAGCTCCATTTTGGGTAAAAATCCAGTCCTTTTTATAACATTGAGAGCATGTGGACATCCTACTTCAAGCAACCAACAGATGCCGTTAATTTGGATTTTTCACATTTAACAGCCAACAGATGATGCGGTTTTCTGTTCTTGCAGAGCAATTTTATTTCCCAGGTGGTTTTCCACCTTCTCAGATTATACACTGCCATTACGGTCCCTTGTTTTTGCCCTTATCCAGGGCATCTCAGGATGTCTCTGGTTTCTAGGTACCCCAACTGCACTTTGCAAGGATGTTTCTGTTTCGCAGGCCTGGTTCCCAGGCCCACAGTCCCAGGCTGGCAGGCCTTTCCCTGTCAGTATTTTTCAGCAGACAACTTCTTATGTTCAGTATTTTTCCCCTTCTAACCAGGCCACCTTTATGGCTGCTCACATCACCAAGGCAATTCAAAGATGAGTGCGAGAGCCAAAAGGGAAACTCAGAAGTCATTTTAAGTGTCCAATAGTCTTTCTCACAGAGCATCTTGCTGCTTAAGCTACTGCGTCCCACCTTAAAAAATGAAAATACTGTCTGCACTGGGCTGATATAACCACCATCCATTCTTTTGTGATGAAAAATTACACAAATGAATGGCAGGACGACCAGAGCAGTAAGTCAAGTGTTACCAAGTGAACAGACTGTATAAAACACTGATTATACTGATTTGGGCATATATAAACATTATCACAACACAAATGGCCTTTAGCCATCATGCAGCTAAAACTGTCAGTTTCCCTTTTTTTGACTGCTTTGGTCTTGTACATCCTGCCTAGACATAACTACCCTCTGTTTTTGCTGCAAGCTACAGTTACTCCTCTGCTTCCTTTTCGTCTCCCTCCTAATATTGATTAATATTGTTCATTTTACAAGAGCTATGATTCACTGAACATAAGGGGTCAGAAAAGTGGCCAAGGTTTCTTTATCTGATACCTGTTAATCTTTGCAGCTGGAAATCTAGAGGAAAAACAAAAGAAAATGACAAGTCATTTAAAGTATCAGCAGCAAGATATTAAGGTTATAAAGATTTTTACTAATTTCCAAAAAGTCACCGACTTCAAAAAGGACTATTTCCTTTCACTTATTGCTTTTGCAACCACTATTTTGTGACAGTGGTCCACTGTGGCTAAGTCTAATTTATCTCTACATTTTGTGATCAAAATTTTGGTGGATTTTTTCCAGATAGTGAAAAAAATACCCAGAGCTAAGGACATGTTAAACAATTAAGCCAAAGAGTTGTATGTGAGTAGAGCTGCATACTTGACCAATTCCAGCTATACATTACCTGAATTTGGTATTTGACTTGCATTCTGAGTAAGTAAACCCTGTTACACCTCCAACTATATCAATATTCAAAGACAGACAAAATGGCATGCCTAGGAGTGATTTGTTTGTATTCTTTATCTAGGCATCTTGCAGACATAGGAGCTTCGTTGTGTCAGGTATACATATATGTACTCTCTGAATCACTATTACCATAGTATAATAAAAGTAACAAAACCACATGGGTTTGTAAGTGTGCTTAGATAACTATATATATGCATTCAAAGTTTAACAGACTAATAAAAATAATTTTATATATTTCTTTGTCTACTTGTAATCTAAGAATCAGTTTCTCATTGGCCCTTCCTGTATACAATGGTAAAAGAAAAAAATATGACAGTGAATGTTCCTTACCACATACAAAAGGCGAAGGGATAAATGGAGTCAAAGAGAGAGATAACATCCCCCAAATAACATAAAATACATGACCTAAGCCATGGCTTTCTCCCCTTCCCTTTTTCCTCAGTCAGTATATGACATGATAGAGAACAATGCAAAAAGACTTCTCATTCCAAGCTATATTCTGTGAGCACCCTTTTAGGATTTTGGTACATTCATCCAAAATAATTTTAGCGGCTTATCGTTGCTGTAACCCTCCTTTTCCATCCCTAAAATACACAACAGTCCAATTCTCTCAGTGTTTTAAAACTTCTACGTGATATTAGGTTTAATATAACTCAGTGAGAAATTACCACAGGGATCTTCAGGGAAAAGGCCAGGAAGGGCATTTTTGTTATATTTTTTTCCCCAAGTCTAAATAAGTAACCAACTACTGCAAATTTAAAACTTGCACTTCAGTGCAATGCCCCAACTTAATGATCCACAGCTAAAGATTCCTGCTTCTGAAAATAACAAGGCAACTAAATCTAGCAAGAAAGCAGAAGTTAAATAGGTGAAATCACTGAAGTCTGGGATAAATGTGTACCACATGACTGAAGAGATATGAATCCTCTGAGGTAAATCTTAAAACAGGAATGTCTAACTCCTGACTGCTGGAAGTATTCACAAATGAAAGGATTAACTAGGGAAAGTGGAAGACAGAACTAAATTGAATCTGTGACCTGACATCAGGATGGTCGGTGAGCTAAATTAAGAGCTAAATTGATCCTGTGCCTGCTAGAAACAAGATTGTCATGAACTTCACAAAGCCTTGAATCAGGCCTTTATACTGGAAAATGAAATCTAAGGTACTCTATAAAATACAGCGCTGCCGATGGGTCTCTCTGAATATTCAGTCGTCTTTACGGAATGAAGAAAGATTTTTCTAGGGTGTGAAAGCAACATCCAAATGATGTACTGTGAAGCACCTTGGGTTCCCTGTGCTGTTATGTAGGAGGCAGTAAGAGACATGGTCAGATGAAAGGGATGCTCTTACGCATTGGGGCTCGTGGGTGAGGGTAAGGTGTACAGCATTAGGCTGCAGCAAGAGTGCGTCCAAATTATGAAGGCCTCTTTCAGTTGAGGTCCTAGTAGGAAATACATCTTTGCCTAGTTCCAATGTTGCATGAACCATGGCGTGTCATACAATACATAATCCAACATGCAAGGTACAGTCACAGCAAATTAAAATACTGGCACATGGCATCAGAGACATCAAGAAGGCTGCACAGCTTCACTGTAGATGTATGAAATACGGCCTTGACTGTGGGAGAACTTGAAGAAGGAATCATCTGTGTAAAATGTGTGTATGCTATAAACCTGCAGCCAGACATATTGCCAATTCCACGCGTTAAGAATTACCATTCAGATTTCCAAGAACTCCTCAGGGACGTCACACGCCTCTGACTTTTTAAGTCTTTCTTCATATTTCACATCTTTGGCAGACCGGAGCTGCTTTCAAGGACCGCTGGAGCTTCTAACACACAGCAAGGAGCTGCCGGAGGGAGGAACGGTCATCCCCCTGGCCCACGGGAAAGGGCGGCTGGTCAGCCCTCCCACGCGCTCCCAGGCACTGCCGCCCTGTACCATGCCTCTCGTCCCCGACACACTCTCTCCTGTGGCCCCTTGCTGTGCCCCTGGTCCCCGACATGCACTCGCCTGTGGCCTCTCACCATGCCTCTGGCCTCCCGCACTCTCACCACCCAGGCACCAGCCCTCAGAGAGGCACAGGAGCTGGAGGTAAGATGCGAGTTCGAAAGCTGCTTCTCACAGCCGTGGTCTCGCTTTCTGCTTTACGGGGGCTTGAGGTGAAGCTCAGCTGAAGGTAGGTTGGCTGTTAAAGTTGGAAGGAGAGGGACGCTGTGCCTTCCAGAACATTCTGTGTCTCTTAAAGGGCCAGGCAGCTTCACCCTTACCACACAGGAGGCAGCTGTTGGCCAACAACCCTGTGAACAGTCCCAGGCCCTTTCTGTACAAACCTCAGCTCCATGTTTCACCTTCCCCTGACACTGATGCCTGTTCTAGCTCAGAGACTTGTGTAGCAGGTGCCCTGCTCCGCTGTCGTTCGTTGCTGCCTGTCAGCTGAGCACAGTGCCGGTCTGTGAGGTGTGGACATCCCTGCGTGCCCTCACATGCCACATGTGGGTGCAGACATGCTATGCAGTACGCTGTGTAGATGGACCTGTAAGTACATCCAGTATCACCATTTTCCTACTGCAGTGATGCAAACCCCAGCTGGAAAGTTAGCTTTTCGGTGTGGGCAGCTCCTTTAAGGGAGGGTACAGGCCAGCCGCTCCACAGCCCTGCTCCGGAACGCTGAGGAGAGAGGGGAAAGGAGCCCAAATACACAGTCAGGGAGCTATTCTAAGGCATTTTCAAACGTGTGACGACTCTTCCAGGAAGAAGAAAAGTAAAGGTATGGGAGGATTTGTGGAGTCCTTGAGATTAAAAAGTCTGTAAAAAAATTAGGAAAAAATAAGGTGGTCCAAGAGGAGAAGTTCAGCTGGAAGATGAGACAGCCTCTGAGGGGCCATGAAGGTATATCATTAAACTGACAGGAATTGCAAGGAGGGAAAAGCTGTACCTCAGACTAAAACAGCATTTTCAGGCTTTCACACTCAAAGATGTAGTAAAAACAGCCTCTACGTAAAAGCACTGTGGTTAATAATAAATACTTTGGTTGACTGTAGGGTCCCAAAGATGCTCTTTAGTGATTTCTGGCAGTCTCCTTGATATTTTTCCCCTTTAGTAACAGGGATTACACTGAGATGGGGAGAAGGCCTAAAACCAGCTTATTCCAAGGAAGCTGCAGGACTGTGTTTAGATGACGCTGTCTTGGAGAGGAATATTTTTTTTTTTTTCCTGGTCTGTCTAGGTGCCTAAAATTATACAAGAAAGTTGACCTACTCATATGGGAAAGAGAGCAGTCAGGCACCAATTAGCAGAAGACTGTGCATTCCTGTTATCAGTCAAGTTAAGTTAATTGGCAAGTGCTCACCTGTCATTCTAAGGTATGTGCTTGTTCCTCTCATTCATATTGTGAAGCAGTTGGTAGCACACAACCTAAGGAGACCTTCTGTATGGCTATTCAAATGGATATAGATATTTTGTTCCCTAAGTTTTGCCTTTTCACTGGGTCTGAATAGGGCTTCAAAACCCCACTGCTTGTGAGGGTTTAAGATAATCAGCCTCCTTCAGCACAGTTAGCCCCTGAAAGGAATGATATCTGCTTGTTGCCCCCTTTCAGTTCCTGGTGGGCTGCTCTTGGATTCTTTGTTTCCCTCATCTTTTTCCCAGGACAACTGATGTCTTTGGTTACTGAAATCTGACTGCCTACAAGCCACTTGGTAGGTATGTCTCAAGGCTCTGTACAAACATCTGGGGAACCTTGTCCATGTGCAGGTCAATTTGAACACAGAGTTGGCTGTCTGCTAGCCTCAGCTAGGAAAAAACGTTGGCAGCTCCCTGGCTGGCTCCCACAGGCTGCCAGGTTTCTGTTGTGTGTGTCAGTAAAGCAACATATGGCATCCTGGTGGATGTACTGTTTTCTGCAGAATCTTGGTAAAACATTGTTCAGAGGTAGGTACATGAACACATTCTTTTTCCTGCTGCTAACTTTCAACGGAGCTTGTATTTAGATGGGCATTGACTACGTATGTTAGAGATACTCATTTCTATGGATTGCAAAAACCCCAAAGAAGCATAGGTCCTTACATGGAGAATCTTTTTAATTCTAGCTGAAAATGGTAATTTTATCAGGGAATTATTTTAAATAATTGGAAAAACCCCACTTCTTTATTTCTTCAGCACGCATACGTGAATATCCTGGAAGCAGTTATTATTTCTTAAGTACTAGTAAACCATAAGAATTTTAAAGAAAATAAGAAATTGCTACAGTGATTTATGCATTTTTTATACTTAACTTTCTTTTATTTTCTCCCATTTCCTAAAAACTTACCCTTCAAGTAAGCTGGAATGACATTGTGGTTGTTTTCCTTAACAGCTATGAGTTGGGGAGAATAAAAAGTAAGTAAAGGATGGAGCGTAGTTTCAGTAGGATCTTTGGAAAGGCTTTGAAGTGCCCTTTTGGATGCAGTGAACTGCATATAGAACTGGTGTATATAGAACCTGATGCTCAACCAGTCCATAAAAAATAATTATTTTCAAATTATTTAAATAGAAAATGGATTTCCTTAAATTTAGATATGTGAGACTTCTTATTGTCTGCAGGAACTAGCTTTTAAAGCAAAATATAAGGTGTTGTGAGGTTTTCAATATAATTAAAGCTGGCAAAACATGTCCGTATTCCAATTAACATAACTACACAGGCTAACTATACCAGTAGAAATGAAATCTGCCTTTAAAGTGCTTCTTGGCTTTTACTGCAGTGGAACTCACATGCAGAGATATTCTCTCCTAAAGTTAAAATACTATTTTTTCCCTGATTTTACTCCTTGATTTGGAATAATTTTTAAAAGGCTGGGGGTGGGGGGGAAGTTTATATTGTGAACTACAGATTCCATACCCGCTTAACATACAGCTAAAACTATTTCCATAGAAAGACGTTAAATTTCCTTTAAAAAATTAGACTACAACTATGAAAACCCCACTGACCTCAGATGTGGACTTCATGTACAATGCGTTGTATTTAAAAAAGTAAATGCCTCTGATTTTAGTCCGTATGAGTAAATCTAAAAGGAGACTGTCAAGTGCTTTGTTTTATGCCACAGTCTCTTCCACTCAAGGACATAACATTACATATAGCTGAAGCTGGCTACCTGGGTGAGCCTGAAGGACATAATTTAGAATATGAGGAAGGCTCCATCTTAAAGGATCTGTCTTGAGGCTTCATTGCTGACCCTTTCCTGCTACCCGATCTGCTGCAAGGGTGCCTCATGTTGTTGCATGACTGCAATATGTGGTTTTTCACAACAAATCAGAAGAAAGCTGAATCCCACTAGAATGTTGCACAGTTTTAAACTCCTATTAAGACACCCACATTTGATTAAGTATCTGGAGTTCACATTCTTATTGCAAATGTGAATTTTGCCTGCATTCGCAAAATGTATTTGTAAACACATGACACCTTTGAGTATGCATAAATTTATCTGCGGAAAATATAGCTTTATTTGTGAAACATACAGCTTTAACAAAACATGTATTAGTTTGTTATTAAAATTCAACATCTTTAAAGGGCTTAATAGATATATTTTACATAGCCATATACACCAAGATGGCTTATGCTCTTGTGTGCCTCTATTGAAAATAAATTTGTTCTGCTACAGAGGTTCAGGTCGGTCAAAGGCTCAAGGAATCCATACAGGACTTCCAAAATATTTTTGCCAAGTGGGAGAAAAAGCTTTCCAAGGTACCTTAGGCTTAGGTTTGGCACTGAGACTATCCTCTACAGTGATACTTGTCATTGAGAAAAAAAAAAAAAGTTTTTAAACATGGTATTCGATGGATGGAAAGGGGTAATCTTTCTCACACACTCCTTTCCAGTGTGTAAAGAATGTCTGTGTTTGACTGCTATCAAAGCTCATGCAATCATTGGTAATATCAGTAAGGCTTGCAAGCTTTCATGCCTGCTTCCTTTTTAAATGAAAACCTCTACCCAGTAGCTGATTTGTTATATAGCAGCTGAGCAAGTGTGCTCATGCATGGGCAGGGTTGTAGGCAAACCAGAAGGAAAGGAGCTGCTAGACTCTTACTTAGTCCATTACAGTGTGTGATGCCAGTGAAGATCTCACTCTTCCTGCATGTGGCACCCTTATTCAAGTATCTTATTGTTTTGAAAATAGTTTCTTGTGATTTGACCTTTTATGCATACTTCTATTACACAAATGAAGAAATCATTTTGTAGTTTGAGACTGAACCAATACAGAAGTGTATTTCTTTTCCTTGCAGATCCATAATTAATCTGCTACATCATATTCACCTTCTCTGTATGTCACTTATCTTTCTTTTATGTACCTCTCTTTCATTGTAATAGGTTTTAAATCCCTGACCTGTTCCTCCTTTGCACACATATATAAAACAAAGGCAATGTATCTTTTAATTCAAGTTTTATGTACACATAGATCTACAATGACAGTCAGCAGTCAGCAAGGTCTCTTAATGTCTGAAATCTGCAATCTTACATTTGACAACATTTGAACAAACCCCTACCAGGGACAAGGAGCACAGCAGAGATGTTCTATGAGAAAATTCAGGTGGCTATAAAGGAAAGTTCCCTTGCAGAGAAATTACCTTGTAGTAGCTATGCCATAAAATAGCAAACATATCTCTACTCCGTGCTGAAGCTACTCTTTTAAAACTTTTGCCCCCAGGAAGGGTGTTTCCAAGCAATAAGTTCCAACCTGCAATTAGAAGTGTTAAGTACAGTTCAGTAGGTGATTAACACTATATAGAGAAGGAATCCTCCATGTATCACAGAATCACAGAATGGTTGAGGTTGGAAGGGATCTCTGGAGGTCACCTGGTCCAAACCCTCTGCTCAAGCAGGGCCACCTAGTGCCAGCTGCTCAGGACCAAGTCCAGGCAGCTTTTGAATATCTCCAAGGAGGGACACTCCGCAACCTCTCTGGGCAACCTGTGCTAGTGCTCAGTCATTCTTGCAGTAACAATGTGTTTCCTGATGTTCAGAGAGAACCTCCTGTGTTTCAGTTTTTCCCCATTGCCTCTGGTCCTGTCACTGGGCACCACTGAAAAGAGCCTGGCTCTGTCTTCTTTGCACCCTCCCTTCAGGTGTTTATATACATTAATAAGATCCCCC
>VZTL01012619.1:20197-32143 GCA_013400535.1 Scopus umbretta
CCCCGAGCCTTCTCTTCTCCAGGCTGAACAGCCTCACCTCTCTCAGCCTTTCCGCATAGGAGAAATGCTTCAGTCCCTTCATTATTGTGGTCCTTCACTGGACCCTCTCCAGTATGTCCATGTCTCCCTTGCATTGAGGAGCCCAGCACTGGACCCAGCACTCCAGGGTGGCCTGCCTCACCAGTGCTGAGTAGAGGGGAAGGATTACATGCCTCCACCTGCTGGCAACAGGCGTCCCCATGCAGCCCAGGACACCATTAGCCACCTTTGCCACAGGGGTATATTGCTGGTTCATGTTCAACTTGGTGTCCACGAGGACCGCCCAAGTTCTGTAGAATTGTTTGGTGGTTTTTTGGTTTGGTTTTTTTTAATGAAAAAATGTCTTTAAAAATGGAAAGTTATGATCTAAAGATGAAGAATATTTTAAATGTAAACATACAGCCAGACCAGTCAGACTGTTTTTGGGATTGACTCCGAACCCTTTACCTATTAGATGATATTATGAAGCATGCAGAAGAATAGAAATACTGAAGCACGAAGCTTGTCTGTTATGCAACACTGACATACACCATTTTCTGATGATATATCCATGTAAGGTGGGCATTCCTGCTATGTGGTTAGATCCATATTTTATAATTTTAAAATATCAAAATTATTTAGTTCTTATGCCTGTTTTTACATAGTGTTTTTCATGTGGAATCTAACAATCCAAATGTCTGATTTCTAGACATGTTGATTCACAAGATATCTAACCTTGTGACAGCCTCATGTCAAAGTTTTATCTGGCTGTTGCTTTGGGAGCATGCTAAATTGGAAAACCTGGCTGTGAAAGCAAAAAAAATACAAAATAGTTTTTTTAATGTTTTTAATAACATTATTCTTTCCACTTTGTTAAAATGTGAGATAGTAGGATAAACTGTACAGTTTTCACATCTTACCATGAAATATCATGCCACTACTATTAGCTCAGGGTTAATAACCTCCTGAGCAATGTAAATGCTGAACACCCAGCATGTATTCTCATTCTGATGGGGCTCTTGAGTTGGTCAGTACTCTGGTATCATTCTGCCTGTCCCCATCCTAAAAGTGGGTATACACAAAAAGGTCTTTAAAACCTACTTCTTATTCTGATTAAAACCTATTTTTAGAACACAATAAGTAAAGCAGAGAGAATTGCATCAGCTGGGTGAAACAGAACACAGCACATCTTCCTCTCACCAACTGTGTCTTCACAGGTCTTGCTTTCAGTCTTGGTCTTATCTCAGCAACTTTCAGAGGCTCCCTGGGTTGCAGCAAAATATAGAAGATCCTGTCTGATCCCTGGGAAAATATCTTTCTTTTCATCATCTCTGAAGCCTGGTTGCTTTTGTGCATCTTGCCCCTGCTCTTTTATTCCTCTCTGTTCTGGATACATTGGTCTTTGCCCCAGCTGTCAGAAGCTTATTTGTACAGAGTATTCTCAGATTTTGTTGGGGAAGGAGGTATTCCCCATTCACTCCAGAGGGTTCCACGCTCCAGGACAAAGTAAACAGCTGCATATTTCTCAGCTGCCCAGGTGCTTTCTTTAGAAAGGAACACACATACTCTATTCAGGATACTGCTAGCAGCCAAATGAAAGCAAATACCTTCTTTCACAACCCTACTTTGTCATTTCCTTTGTCTGTTTATAGATGTGCTTAAATAAATATTATATTGCATATCCTACTTGATAGCCCACATAGAAGTCCTTCCAGCTTCATGTTTCAGCAACCAACTCATTACTGACTGCAGATTTTTGTGCTAGTCACTGGGGTATTTACCCATGTAAACAAGTAAATAAAATCAAGTAGGTTTTAAAATAATCTTTTCCACTCTATCCTCAGTTTTACTTCTGAAACTAGACTATGTTTCACCTACCTAAATGATGTCAAGATGTAATTTTTGTCTTCATCTGTGGAAGCCAGTAGCTGATATACTATGGAAGGTTGTAGGACTTAGAAATACTGGAAGTCATTGTGAGAGGGAGAGGCAGTGCAGAAACAGCAGAGTTAAAGTGTAGAAGACTTAGATGGGAAGTGAGGAAGTATCATCCAGCCTGTGTGACAGGGTGCATTTCAGCCATTGATACTGCATGTGTTAGTTACAGTTCCAGCCATAAAACTGTCTTCATTTGTTCATGCACATCCTTTACTCTGGCCAAGTTGTAAATTGGATTGTGGTGTAATTATTTCAAAATGGGATATTTCAGATTTTTATATTATACTAATTGGATCTGGGATGAGAATTATCTTCATGTTTTGTGTACTTTTCCCCAATTCTCCGAAGAGAGTGTCTCCTCTTCTCTAATATTGTTCTTTATTTTGTTTTGTTTCCTCATTCAGATTGTATCCTATACTGGCTGTATTTGCCTGAAATGAAATTTTCTGTCTTTGAAATTGGCTTCCTACTTGTCCTTCACTTCCACTCCTACCCCCAAATGAGCATTTAGTCATCTTAAAGAAGGAAGAATGGAAATAACAGGAAAAGATGAGTCAAAAAGTTTTCTCTTTGAGTATACTGATAGATTTCTGGACCCTGCCTAGAGAAACAATTGCAAAGAAGGGGCAGGGAGTGGGGGGAGGAGTTCTGCAGCACATTGCAGAAAAAAAAAAATTCTTATTTTTTACTGCATTTCACACTTGCCTTTCCTTTCCTCCCTGCCCCCTGCAAAATCATCCTACTTCGTTGCTGTATTCAACGTTTTTATTATAACCAATGTGAATGAAAAATGTTGCACTTTTATATTCAATTTCTGTTTTTCTTAAAAAAAAGGGGGGGGGAATTATTTTATAGTGGTAAAGGGACTCTGTATGTAGTCAGTTTGTCACGGTCAGCTGATTCTTGTGAATTAAATACTGATACAGCTTTCCTTTAGGAGAGCAGCAAGGTTCTTGGTAGTTGAAGGTTTTGTGTGTAGTAGATCTTGGTGAGCTTAAAGAAAGACCTGGACATTAATAGGAAAGGGAAAAGGAAAACAGGAAAATGTCAGCACCTAGAAGATGGAGGCGAAAATGAGAACAGCAGTTTCTGTTGAGAAAGTGAATACTGTGTGCTCTAAAGTGCCAGAGGAAAGAGGGAACAGCCATCAGGACTTAAATGTGTGGGGAGGGCAGAGGAAAAGAAGGTAAGGTCAGATATGGGTTTGAAAGAAGAAGGGAAGTAGATGGGTAGTGGGCTTTGTCTTCATCTTCAGTCTTCCTGGGTTTTGTATGGTTTATTGTTTCTTTTTTTTTTTTTTTTCATAGAGGTCTATCTAGAATAAAGTTGTTGGTTTTCAGAACTGACTGTGTACAAGCTATGACATGTATAGCCAAAGAGGAGTTTGACAGTTTATGAATAGCTGCTTAGTAGAACCCAAGAAAATTGAACATCAATCTCAGAGTATCCTCTTTGTAACAATGCTAGCAATTCACATAGTTTCAGTTTGGATTCTTTATGCCTGTCTATTTTATTTTTCTGCATACTAGCTGACCAGTTAATCTGAGCACTTAGTTCTGTAATAGGTCTCTTAGAAGAACAGTTGCATCCTATCCTGCTTCACAGGCTTCTTGTTTTCCCTGTGGCTGACTTCCCTCCCAATAAAACATTGCCTTGTCTAAAAACAACAATTAAATTCCTACTGATAATTTTATTTTAGATGATGTCAGAGTTCAGATGCATGGAGTTACAAATCAGTTTCAGATGTGAGACATTACAATGCAAACTCTAAATATCATTTTACATGATGATTGTGTGGTTGAGGGTACAGATGTCCAGTAGAAAACTCTTCCTTCATCTGTGTTTTGTCAGTGTAGGGTATGCTGTACAGACCATGTTTTATAAACAGGCAGATTTCCAAACCGATTAATTCTGTATTTCGCTTGGCTCTGGAATCCATTTTTTTTCCTTGCAGCTAATGAATTTACTTAGTATGGACTGTAAAAACCCAAAACCAATTTATACCAATTCCCAAATGAAACAAACTTTTGTAACTTTTCCTAACAAGAGCTTCTATCACCTTGCTATTGTCTATGGTTTCTTATGTACAAGGCTATTACTTGCAAACAAACCACAAAATTGAGAGTATCAATGAGATAAAGTGGAATATTTTCATATCTGGATTGACTCTGTGCTAGAATATGAAGTGACTTGCATCTGCTAGGACAACAGTCCTTTTTGGCGCCCAACGTGGGGCCCGAAGGGTTGAGATAATGACAGATCTGACCAGAGTGTGTTAAAACAAATTTGTTATAAGCATTGCATTTGTTGTATTAGTTTATTAGTTGCTGGTCACAATGTTGATTTACTTGCTCTCAGATCTTTTGCATCTCTTACGTTGGACTGTTGTGGTTTAACCCCAATCAGCAANACACAGCACTATAGCAGCTACTAGGAAGATAGTGAACTCTGAATTAAGCTGAAACCAGGACAGTTACGTAGTTCATCATTGACTTATGTGTTTTCAGTGTGCAGTGGGTTTGGCTTAGAGAATGGCTTTACAGAAACCAATGAGGAATGCAGATATTTTATTTTGGAGATGGACGACTGCTGAAATTAGTAGCTGTGTGTATCCAATATCCATGAGCATGGCTCATGCGTTCCCACCTTCATGGTCACCTAGAGACAAGATATGTAGCACACCCTGAAGGTAAAAAAGAAATACAGATTGTTTAACCCATGGAAAAAAACCTGAAGTGTTTAGATAGAAAAGCCTTCCTGCCACCCCATCCCCAGAATGACAATGTCAGCTTAATTGAAAGAGCAGTAAATTTTTTTCCTGTACTGTTTTGCAAAAATTGTGTGTATAAAATGGACTTTCAAGAAACCAATAGCAATTATTTTTATAAAAAAGAATCCTTTTAATTCTCCAGAATGGAGACAACTAGCATATGTTTGCTTGAATAGTTTTTATTTTTATCAGTCTAACTACAGGTGGAATTCTGAAGTTTTATACCCAAACAGAAAACATCATTCAATTGAAAATAGGTGAACATCTCACCTGCTTTCAAGCTCCTTATGTATTTCTATAATGATAACATTAAATTGCACTTGGAAGTAACTAAAAGAGAGAATTTGGAGTCTATGCCTGCTTTCTCCTCTAGAAATGTCTTTAAAGTGCACACTGGTAGGGGTTTCTTTCAAAGTTTATTGTAGTTGCATTTTTTTAACTGTACATTGTTGATCTGAATTGTATTTGGCTTGAAACTTATATGAAATTGCCACTGAGTTGTGAAGAACTGCAAGTAGAGAACAATTCTTTAATATGAAGCTATATCAGTCTTTATTTCCAGAATATGTACATTTTAAAAATAGATGAAGAAGCTCAGTTGACTCTGTAAATTCCTATGCTAGCTTTAGCAAATACTTCATTTTGTTGCTTTTCTATTTTTATGCTTTTTATAAACTCTTGTACAACACACGGATTTTGGACAGGACAGTGAAATGAAAAATGATTAATTCCTCAATAGGTTCTAATCAAATTATATGGTATACACAACAGGACTTTAAGGTTAATTTTAGCTTCACATTAAACCACAGGTTTTTAGTTTTCCTTCAGAGAGTTCTAAGCACTGAAAGATATACTGCTGTGCATAAGGAAAAATAGTGTCCTGCCTATGAGAGATGGATAAATAAAGGCAATACATCTAGAAAACAAAAAGCAGTTGAATACAATCTAGAAGTATTCTAATGTCTCCAGAGCTTTTGAATATTCATTCCTACTCCTTCAAGTGAGCTGAGAAAATGCTGAATCGTCATCCTGATTCATTGTGGGATTTCTGCTTATATGATCGCTTCTAATCATTGTATAACCCTTCTTTAGTGCAGAAATGAGAGCTCCTGTGCAGATGGACTTTGCCAAAGATGAAGTGATAAGGAACATCAGAGGGTTTTGGTTCTAACTTGTTAGTGCATCTTCTGTTCGGGTTCCCTCTGAGTTCAGCTCTTTTATCTGTTTTTCAGTTCACTCACAAAAGACCCCTTATTTTGAAATATTCCAGTTCTGTTTAAGAAAAGCAATGCCCTATAAACTATTGAAAATTATAATTCTTTTATAAGAAAATAATCTTTCTAATATATGTGAGTAGGGGAGTATTAATTTTTGCTTACTCTCCGTTTTAATGCACAGAACTTTCTTTTCTATTTAGTATACTCATTCATCTGCCCCCTTTCCATGTGTTGTATGTCCTTTCATTTCATGCTTCTCTTTTGTATCAGATCAACTTTCATCCATTTTCCTTTCTCCCTACGCTCAGCAACATACATATGCATGCTTTTCTTTTAACCCAGCTGAGAGCCACATGCTGTGCACCTGTCTCAGAGGGAATATGCCTCCTGAGCCTGTTTTGTACAAGACAGGTGCATGAATAGTAGCCAATATATTTATGTAATAAAAGGAAGAGGGTTTAACCATAAGGACATTACACAAGATATTCATATAACGGTATATTTGCTTGACCTTATTCATTGTTGTACAAACATATCCTATTTTGCTATACTTCCACAGTAGACCTAAAATGGTATTTGTGACGTCAAGCTGCTTCCGCTTTGTTCATCAGCATCTTCAGCTTGATACAAACTTCCAATCTGGTGGCAGTCTAGGTCTTGCCAGCTTCAGAGAAAACATGCCCTATATATTTTGAGCTAGCAATAACTGATTACTTTTCTCCTTAAGGATTTTTAAAAATGTAAGGACTTCAGAAATTCAGTTTGGATGTTAATTCATTGTGTATACTCTCAAATTCAAGAAAGGGGTATACCATGGTTTTCCTTTTACAATGCCAATACAGTGGTAGATTGAGAACAGCTGTGACAACAAAAAGAAGCTGGTTTTATTAGCACCTCTGCCACTATTAATACCTGTTAATTAAACTGTGTGACTTGATACTAGTAAAGAATTTTTATATGCCGTTTTACAGATAGTCAATAATAAATCAGAACTTGGCAATAAACTCCTTATTCATAGGCATAAAAAGTTAGTTCCAGAGATGGGTTTATAACCTAATCTGTTCGCTTTCAACTTCTACCTGTTTCAAACCTGGCCTCTAGAAAATTTTCCTTGTCTTTCATTGGAAAATTTGACATCTTACAATAGTCTGATTTTTTTTTTTCATCTGTTCATCCAGTTACTGAAATTAAACCTTTGTTGTTCCATTATACCACCTGAGAAAATGGTGTAAATTTTATTTATTATTTTTATCTTATTTTTTTTTGAAGCAGGGAATGGTGCATTGTGAAATAAATTGAATTGCTTCAGCTTTGCAGAAAACACTTAAGTATTCTTCTAGTACACCAAATTCCTGATCAAATGAGTGTGGTTTTTATTTAATATATAATTATACAGCTACACTGGATACTTGAGTTAATTACAGAAAATACATAAATTAAGAAATTGATGAAAATTGCAAATAGTGAAAATATTGGAGAAGCATAAGAAGGAGAAGAAGAAATGACAACTACTTGCTACAGATAATTTGCACAGCCTTAGGGTACAAGTTAAATAACAAATCTTTTTCCCAGAGCTGTTGACAAAGTTAGCACTGCATTGACAGTCCGGGAAAGAACAGGACAGGACTAGCTTTTACTCTTGGGCAGAAAAGCAGAGACTTTCTGAAGTACAGAAAAATGAAGTTCAGTGAATGGAGGAAAGAGTACAAAGCAGAAAATATGGCTTCTAAGCCTTTTTGTGGCATCACATTTTTAAAAACCCTGTAAAATAAGGCAAGATCTTCTGTTAGTGCATGTTGTCATAATTGGTGTAATTTGGAATGTCTGTACTATTTTCAATTGAGCTAAGGATTTAGCCCATTTTGACAGTCTCAGTGACAGAATATATTATAGATATTTGCTTGACAGAATTTGTACAATTTAGAGTTGGCTTGCTTGATTAATTCTTTGTGCTTGTGCCTGCCCCCTCCACCTACCATGCTGAGGGCTCTGTCATTTAGCATGACTCCATTATATTCAATTGAGCAGTGGCTGCAGGAGGCCAGACGGCATATGTCCTAGGGCCATACAAGTGCTATTTAGCTGGATGTACTCTGCAAAGCCAGAGGCACTCAAGGGACTACAGAAAGAGTCACATTAGTGACATAACACTGAGTGCCCGCACCGTGTTATGTAAATGCTCATTGTGATGAAGTGTCTGGTGTTTGTTCTCAGCTGGTTGTACTGTTGTATGTGTATAGTAGGTTGCTGCTGTTTGCAATAAATAATTTGCAGCTAATATTGTTGACAGCATTCCTGATGAAGTTTAAAAAGTGTTTGACTGCTGCTGTTCTCTTACCGTGCTTTTTACTTTGTAGGACAACCTTCTTAACTTTATGAGACTAGAAAGGAGAATAGAAGGAGTTGTTTGAGGTATACAGAATCAAGGGATGGGCACACATCCAGGGAATCTCAGAGGGAAATGTGGGCTGTGTGCCATACACTGAACTTGCTACATATGCGCACATCTGATCTAGCACACACACACTATGCAGATGGTTAGCAATTGTACAGATCAAGTCCACAAGGCATGTCCAGATCCCACTTATCCTGGGCATCTGGAAATCCTGGTCATACGGCCAGTCTGTGATTTCTCTCCTCTTTCTGCTTTCCAATCCTGAAGTTCTGTCTAAGGAGGGAGGAGGAAGAGGAAAGAAAGAAGACATGCAGAGAAAGACAGACATACCAGGCTCATGTTAACATTAAACACGTGGAAAATGGTTAGGTTACCACAAAGTAATGAGCTTCAGGACCTTAGCTGAGCTATAATCTACTGTGTGCGTATTTTTAGTTTGCTGTTGCGGTGTAAAATGCATTCACTTCACTTAAGCTATGTCATAATAACTTACTGTGAATATTGAAATAAAATGCTAATTAGATACAGTTGGAAGAGAGCACATGGCAAATTACTGTAATACTGCTGATGGCTGGTAACTCATTTGTCTATGGTAGCATGATCAGTTTTGATCAAATGCTTTTTCTCTTAATCTACCCACTCCTTAATAATGGGCCTTCTCTAACTAAAATCTGCTCCAATTTTAAGTTCAATTAATTTAACTTCATAAGTTAGAATTATTTTCTTAACCAATTAAACCATAATTAACCATAATTAAAAGTAGAATATTTCTTAAATATTTAAGTCCTCTTCATTAAATTGGAGAAAATTATTTTTCTTCAGAAGACTCTGGTTAATTTTAATTTTTCTAAATAAAAATATAGTTCGTGTTCCCAAATCACTTCTGCTTAAACAACCTCCTTGATACTGTTTTAAAGTATCAGTCTAATTTTAGGTGGTCTGACTATTCTCCCATTTGTAGGTAAAATTTTTTGCTAATATTTTGCATTGAAAATCATGATGGATCAAATCAGGACATTGAAATTTGTGAAGGTGATGACACATATGTACATCACAAGACAATTGTCAGGTTTTTTTGTGTTCAATGCATTTAAAAATGCAGCTTTTTCCGTGATCTCAGGATTTCTGCAACAAAGGTAGTCTCACTGATACCTATGACGGAGTCTCCTCTTTTTGACAGTTTTATTCTTTTCTTAAGAGTTATATTTGTGAATTATTTATGCACTTCAAAATCCCAGGGTATTAGGTACCTAACTCTGACTGACCACCAAAATTCTTGGGCCCTACCTATATAAATTGTTATCTACATGATTAACTTCAATTCTGTAAAAAGTAAGACTATTTTTTATCTGCTAAAAGTTTTGATCTGATATTTACTGAAATACAATCAGAGCACCAATTCTTATGGTGCTGTCAGACTCTGTTCAATTATCATTCATACTTTTCAGAAAATATAAGGATAACGTCCAAGGAACAGAAACCAGTCTGGTCCTCTGACACCGCAAATTTACTGTGTATTTTGTTAGAATCACACTGCTTTTTTTAGCAGTTGGCCTTTGAATGAATTACCTAAAGGTCACCTATAGGTGTCTTAGTAGAATTTCTATAGTCTCTGTCTATGACAATTTGAAAAATAATGGTAAACTGTGTTTAGATGAGAGAAAAGCAACTATTCCTCCAGGAATTGGGACTTTCAGTTCATAAGGAAAAATAACGTCACACTTGGATGTCTTTCTCCCATAATATTATATTGCCAAGAGAAAATATTAAATGAATTCAAGAAATAGTTTATTAATATTTAGGGAGTTGGATCTTTCCTCCATTACATTCTGCATTCTACATTTAATTCTAGGAGTAAACGCAGAGTTCCTTGACACTATCACTACTCGTGTTTGGGCTTAAAGTGTATTTGTGTGTTGCGTAGATCTGGCTAAAAACAATTTATTTTCCATCTTTGGACAAAACAGCTACTTCTTCCCTCTTCTCATCTTTGTTTTTGCAAGGTAGCCAGTGAAGAATAAATGAACTTATCACAGTGAGGATGGGTTAAAAGAGGGCTTCAACCAGCAGTATTAATAATGCCTTATACAAATGTGATACCCGCCGTAGTTTTCTTCTGTTTTTCAAATGCTGCCATGTCAACCACAGAAACAGTTTGAAAATACTTCTCACTTTACTTAAAAGTTTTTACATTTGGATTGCATGCTTGTATTGGAATCTTTATCCTTTCCCCAGAGCACATTGTTCATTATTTCTTAAAAAATGTTATCTATTTGTTTCACTTTTGTCTTCGTACTTCCTTTAAGCTTCTCTCTCACTTTGCATGCTGAAGATCTTCTTTTTCCTTTAAAGTTCAGAGATTTTATCCCTGATTTATTTCAGACAATATGCTTTGCTTTACAGATCTGTGTTGCCTGTGAATCTTGACTACAAAGATCACTTTTCACTGCATTTAATAATGTCATCATTTGTAAATTCCCTAAGAAATATATTCTCGTGCTAATTCAGTTTTTGCTAACAAGTTATCATTTGGGGTATTCTGACTACAAACATATGAGTTCAGGTATATGCTATATAGTGTGTAAACATATAAAAACTTGGTCAAGTTACAGCAGACTTGTCCCTTCTTTTTTCTGGCTATATGCTTAGGTTGGGATTGCACAGACATGCTGCTTTTTTTTTTTTCTTCATCACATGCATTATTACTACCAGCCTGTAATCTAACAAGTGCATTATAGTTAGAAATGGTTGTACATCTTTCTGAACCTTAACATGAAGACTTTCGAACTGGAAATTGAACCTTAACTTTGAAAACGCCCTTGTACTTTAATTTTAAATATGTGATTAGAACTGTCGAACAATTTAGGTTGGAAGGGATCTCTGGAGGTTATTTGGTTCCACCCCCTGCTCAAAGTTGGCCTAGCTTCAGAGTTAGAGCAACACGCTCAGGGCTTGCACAATCAAGTGTTGAGTATCTCTAAAGCTGGAAATCCCATAGCCAGGGCTGACTGATCCCATGGATGAAGAATGTTTTTCTTATGGTCAATAAGAACTTCCCTTGCTGCAACTTGTGACCGTTGCCTCTCTTGCTATTTTTCGCACCTCTGAGAAGAATCTGATTCTGTCTTCTGCATAACCACCTACAATATTGTTGAAGACAGCAGCTGAATCCCCCTTTAGCCTTCTCTCCCGCAGGCTGAGCACACACACTTCTCTCAGCCTCTGCCCATACGTTATGTGCTCCAGCTCTGTAGGTTGGTGGCCCTCCTTTGGACCTGCTCCAGTTTATTGATGTGTTTCTTGCAATGGAGACCCCATAACTGGACTGCTCCAGATATAGTCTCAGATATCCCAGTTCAAAGGGAATAATCACTTCCATCATCCTGCTGGTTATATTCTGTCTAGTACAGCCCAGTATGCAGATAACCCTCACTGCTTCAAGGGCATGCTGCTGACTCATGCTCCACTTGCTGTCCACCAAGACCCCAAGTCCTTTTCTGCCAAACTTCTTCTGTCAGCCCTCTGTCTGTACTGTTGATGGAGTTATTTCTTCCCAGGTGCAGGACCTTGCATTCATCTTCATTTAAGGAGAGGAGAGGAGAGGAGAG
>VZTL01012620.1:0-13825 GCA_013400535.1 Scopus umbretta
AGCAATGCAGATAAGCTCCTGAACTTGTCTGCCTAATGGAGACATATCTCATCTCCTCAGCCCCTTCAAGGGTACAAAATGGAGCTAAGGCTTCCAGGAAAGCCTCTTGAGATTATCCAGCAGGTCCTGCTTCGGGCTACCTAAAGTAATCGGAAATCATTCCCTAAAACAAAATTTCAGCAAATCAATTCCCAGTTGACACCTGAAAACACAAACAAGAAAAGACTGGAGCCACTGCTTGGGCCTCAGCTCTGCTCTGGTACACTAACACAAATCCATGAGTGTCTGGGCTGTCTCCTGAGTGTTAGCACAAATGGAAACTGTACCATGAGCCATCCAGGCTCTTGCCTTTAGCCTGCAGGAATGAAGCCCGACCACAGTACCAGCTCAGATTAATTGATTATAACATCATGTTTGGGCTGCCTGAGCACAGACAGAAGCAGCCGGTAGCACTTTCACCTCTTTCTTTGCTTACTACATTCTGAATGACCTTCCCCCCTCCAGTATGAAAGAGCCAAGGCCATGACTCTTTACCCACACTTCTAGTCTCCAAAACATTCATGTAACAGGGTGAGACCCCCTTTCTCAGCTTGCTCTTACAATCCTCATCCTGCCCCACTCAGAGCGCAGTCTCTGCAGAGCACCCCCAGCACCACCATCCATGGCTCTCCAGATGGGCCCAGAGCAGGCTCTTTTTAGTCAGTGTCCTTGAAGCACCCATGGTTGAGCATAGCTCCCACACATAGCCAGGCAAATTGTCATACCATCTGCCCAGTGTGTCTATGAATCACCATTTAGAAAGTCAAAGTTATAACCTTCCTTTCCCTGTTCTTTCAGCAATTTACAAAGTTCCCCACCATCATTCCTGGCCCAAACTTCTAAGAACCATTTCATAGACACATTTGGTACTTATTAGTATTTCCCAGGTTAGACAAATTTCCATATTGCTTTGAAAGATTTGAAGACTCCCCCAGCGTGAATGGTGTTAAATTCCAAGAATTAAGATGCCTTTTTGGATCACAATGAGCGATTTAAAAGATATAGTTTGCCACTTCATTTGTTCATTGTCATGTAGTCTTTGTATATTTCCATTTCATAAAAATATAATTTTCTTTCAAAAGAATCACAGGCAAGTTACAGCTTGAAAAGTAATCAATAAACTTTTATTATGCTAACCCTTAATAGGATTATTAATATGAAAGAACTTAAAAATTAATTTCTTCTTCAGCAAAGTCTTACTGACAAAACTTCATAATTCTGTGGCATTCACATTGCTGCTGTCCTTTCCTGATGTCTACTTTTTCTTAAAGGAGAATCACAGGAGGTATATTTAACACAATCTTCTTTACAAGTGTTATTTCCATAAGCTGAGTCCTAAGTCAGCCAACTCAAAGGTTCCTAATATTAGTGCAAACTTCAGTGTACTCGGGGTCTTTGAGAAGCAGCTTAGCATCAGCCCAAGTAGTCTTCCAGTCTCAAGTCAGATTGGGCCTCTTCATCCTCTCCATTAAGTATTTGCAGTAGATGCTCTATGTAGAGATATTGAAGTTGTGACAGAATAAGAGCCTGTTGAGCCTCCAGGAAGCCTATGGGCCAAGCCACTAAGAAGCCCTTCAAAGGGCTTCATACCCTTATTAGCAGTTCTCTCCCTGAAGCTGCCAGGATGGAGCTCTGAATCAACAATATCGCTTCTGCTTTTCTTTGTATTTCAGTGTTTGGCATAAAGACAGACTTGTTTATGTGTATGAAGGGAAAGTAAGAAGCAAGAGAACAATAATTCAGCTAGGGGCAAGCCTTGGTCATTATTTGGACCACTAGGCAACAGGGCTGAATTATGGCTTGCCATGACAATACCCTAAATAACTGTTAGCTGGAAATATCAGCTTACATTACAGAAACAATTACAAGAGTTAACCATTTGGAAAAGGAAAACGTGCTGCTGAAGAACTGCTGTTCAGCCATCGCAGTCCATATTCCTCAGATTGGAATAGAAATTTCAAGGGGAAAAAAAGATAAATCAACCCAAGTTTATGTCCAAGTAAGGCAACATGTTTTCAGGATAGCACACAACAACACATATGCATATTTGTGTTGCCAATTTGCACAAATCCATTCCCGCAGGATGACCGTAATAATCGAAAACGAGAGCACAAATGGCCACTTAAATGCCTAAACCCCAACTTGAGTAATTGTGCATGCAAATGCATATGTATTTTTCAAGCACAACTGTATCCTTCCAATCCTGACAATCTGGATCAAAATGGCTTCTATTACCACGATTGTATATGCATTTACACACATAGAATACCATATCATTTGGACCACAGAATTTTTGGCAAACGTCAAAGCAAATTCCTTATTTAGGCTGACATCAAGTTTAAGCAAGAATTAGCAATGACAGAATCATACAAGCACCACAACTAGTTTGTGGAGAATTAGTGCTTGCTAGATATATGCTCTTTAGGGACCAAGCATCCCACCCGAGACTGCACAAGTAACATTATAGTTTCAGGGATGCCACACGTGTTTCTTAAAGATTAATAAAATGCTCAGGGAAAAACACAAAACAGAAGGGGTTTGATTGCACCTAAGTGATAATTTTTTTCAAGTCACTCTGTAGTTTGCAACATCTGCTGCAGACTTAGTTGCTACAACTTCTGCCCAATGGCTTAAAACCAGCAACTCCCAGCATTCGGGGCAATGGATTCAGAGGTTACGAAAGAGCTACTTTGCACCAGTCCAAAGGTAATACAGTAAGTGATGCCTGAAAGTAAAGTAGGTAGTTTCTTATGGTACTTCGAGACCCTTTGGGACAAAAGATGTAACAAATAAATTGCTGTCATCAGTACACACAATCAGAACTGACACATGCCAGTTGAAAAAGGGAGAGGTATGAATAGTAGCAAAGGCAGTTTATTATAAATAACAGACCCGAGATGGGCTTTTGTTTTGTTAAGAAACTGTGTAACGGAAAGATATACTCAATTCAGATTATTTCTGCTGTTTACAGCAACAAAAACTTTTTCTTAATATTCTCCTTTTTATTTACATTCCCAGCTGTAATAGTGCTATGAGTCTGAAAGCTCAGAGCCATTGATACAGACACTATTTGATTTTGAACAGGCTGTGTGCTGGATAGGATTACATACTATTCAAATCTGCCCAAAGAGAGAGAGGGAATTTGCACAGTTCAAGGGTGCCCTCACCTGCATGTGAGGGAAAGAGACAGAAATTACTGTGACTTAAAAGACTTGGCTCTTCTCCACTTGAAAACCAGCACGTGCACAAGACCAGCCAACATAGTGCTGAAACATGAAGTTATTCCAAAGCAAGCTCTCTTTTGTGTAACATGCATATTCTAGAGGGGGGAAAACAACTATTCTCCCACTGCCTTCACTCTTGGGATTTCCATATTCAACCTTTACATGTGTTTATAGTGAAACAATAGACAGGTAAATCAGCAGAAGGTTTGGCTATTCCATGCAGATGGTTCAACCCACAAAGTGTCAGCTGCTTTTCCACAGATCTCAGCCTAACCCCAAAGATGTTATTCTTGTCACTTAAACATATCCAAGTAAAACATAGCTTAGTCTTGACCTCCCATGCCCCTTTCTACTTCACTTTCAGACCTTGCGTTACTGCTCTGCTATCACAGGTATAATGCAGACCTGCTTTGTGTAATGTTTTATCCATCTAAGCATAGCATTCACTGCTAGCTCAAATGTGGTACTAGAGATTTCTATGGTATAAACCAAGATCTATTAGAGACTTGGATGAGCGACCACCAATTTTTATGTGACTGGAGCAAGGATTTAAAATCATGATAGTGCTCTGTAGAAGTGACTGATTAGTGCAATAAACTACATTGCTACGTAAGCCTCTTCCCCTGCTTCTTCTCATTTCTAAATGGTATTAAAATAGTTTATGAGTGTTCAGCTCCTCTACACTTTACATCCTCTTATGTGCCATAACCATTACAGGGAAGACACAAAAATCATCACTTTTTAATCTTTACCTTTTGTTTTTATGTTAATGACTTTTTGTTAGCTAACAGACAACGAATACAAGAAATGTTCCTCAAGAAGTTTTCATTAGTGTTATTACTGTTAGTGCTGGTAGGCGACACCATGGACCAGATCTAGAACTGGGAACCAAACTTCTGCTTTAGGCAATGTTCCGTGGAAACAAGTGCCCCCTGGGAGAACTGGTACACTTCCTTCTCCTTCAAAAGCTGAGCTTATGAACACTTTGGGAGAAGAATGGAGGAACATGGGGGACAGAGAAAGAAAGTCTACTACATGAAATGTTGTCATTAGGTGTACATGGAAAAATTCTTTGCACTCACATATTGTTATGGTCTGGAACTTTACAGGAGGAGGAAGAGAGCTTTAAGAAAAGGGTCAGAGGCAAAAAAAACCCAAACCAGCTAAAACCAGCATCACATGAAGATACTTACCAGATTATGGGTTACTATCTGTACATGTTTAGAAATATATCCTTTTTCCTATTTGCATTCTATAATATATATACATTAGAATATAACAGCACTTCTCAAATTATTATAATAATAATTATGCCTTAAGTCCTTGTCATTTGTGGCAGACAAATGAAAGCAATCCAAAAGGTTAATTAGGATCTAGACTATATTGTTCACTACCACTTCTTCTGTGTGTTCTCCTTCCCCAGACATGGAAAGAGTCCCGTGGGATAGAATGGAACATAAAACCACTTTATATAAGGACACATCCACTTGTGAAATTCTAAAAGTCCAACTCTAAAAGGCCATGGAAATGTTGCTCAGCTCTACACAATTCTGAACATAGCATAATTTCTATAGAATTTTACAGCATAAATCATCACTATTCCCATGCAGTAAAATATCATTGCAGTTACCTGAGAGTCCCTATCAGGCTTACGGTATCATTGAGCTAGGGTGTGTTCAAATACTAACTTCAGAGTTTTACAGTAAGCATAGACCCAAGGTGCACCATTACTGGAGCTCTCTTCACTGCCAGTCTCACCCTCTGCCTTTTCCCCCTCAGCTCAAACCTGGGCTATGAGACTTCAAAAGCTCTTCAGTTTTTCTGCCCGTTCAAGACACAGAGCTGCTTTGTGGCATTAGAACTGTGCTGCACTTTTTTTTTTCCTGACTCCCGGCAGCGCTGACTGTTAGGTTGCAGAAGTTTTGATTTCTCACTCTGTCATTCCAACATTGACTCAATTTTCTGGTTTCCATTTTCTTGATGCTTCTGTGGGACATTCAGCCAGATTTATAAATTAGGGTGGCAATTTGCTGAAATTGCTGGAGCAAAATTTGCATGTGTGACTACCCCAGTTGCATGTGCAAAATGAATGGTATGCACAGGTGAACAATTCAACCTCAGCTGGTCCTCTGGAGGTGCGTTTTTGCACAAGCAGTTTTGAAAACGTAAGCTTTCAAATGAAGCTTATTTTTGTGGATAAACTTCTTCATTCCATTTCTACAAACACGATTTTCAATTGACAGTCCATTTCTCCAACCCAAGGCCATTATATATCTCCCCTCCTATCACAGTACTTTGCCAGCTTTTATTGTTACATTTGAATAGCAGATTCCAAAGAGATGGGAGGGGAAAGTGAGAAAGAAATACAGAAATAAAAAAAAATGTTAAAGAACAACATTAGACAAAACACAGAGTTAATCCAACACAGAATTTTCTAAAGCACAACCATGGAAAAGCAGCTTTATATGTGCATAACTAAGCTTCAGATTTTTTTTATTCATAGGCTTTAAAAAAAGATGTTGTGTGCATATTTCACAAGAAATGATGTGTTTTAATACTTAAAAGGGACTGAATGGTCATATAAAACGTGAAATGTCACTTGGAACTCCAGGGATGTCCAGTTTTCAGGGCAAGAGAAATACTGCCTGATTTATTACACAGTGTAATATATGAAGGTATATTACAAGAGACAATAACCTTCATTCCCAGGCAATTTCAGCTTTCCAGGTAGCGTGGATATTGCAGTAAACTATTGAACATTCTTCACTGCATCTATAAAAGTGAAGTTTTTACAATTTCATTTTGTGGACTTCTCTTTTCCAATCCTATGAATAACAACTCCAGCTCTGAATCTGTAGCTTCCAATAGGCATTAACTTGGATAAGCAGGCCTGATCTAGAGATGGGTGACCAAAACAGCCCCTTTACTCATGACATTATCTCATCTCCAAAATATCCAACATTGATATCAGTATTTGATACCTACCACAATCAGTTAAGAAGTAAAATCCAAGTTCAGCAGTAATTATAATATTTAGAATAGAATCATAGAATCATCAAGGTTGGAAAAGACCTCTAAGATCGTTTAGTCCAACCGTCAACCCAACACCTCCACGACTATTTCTCAGTGTAGGTGTACCTATGCAGCCAGCTGGGTCAAGGTTTGCAGATACCTCCTGCAAATTTCAAGAAGCTATAAAGAGACTCCTGATTTTTAATCCAATTCCTGCATTGATGGTACTGAGTTATCCTTCACAAAACTTCATCAGGTGGTTGTAAAAGTCATTGCAGCAGGATACTTTCCCTGTCCCAGGATGTAATACTGAAGGAGAACTGTAACTACAAACCTCACAGCTCCATGAAGTGCATCATGTGGCCAGGGCTGAGAAGATAGATCAGGCTGTGTGACAGCAAGCAGCCCAGCATCCTGTGCATTCTCACCAGTTCTCATGCATAGGCTGTGCCACTAATGCAGGAGTTCCTAACAAGGGACCAGCTGCTCCTTGCCTGGCTCTAGATAGAGCCTAGCACAGGCACAATTGTTATGGGAATAATATACCGCAAAGGGGACTCAAATAAGCATAATAACAAACAAAAGGGATAATGATACACAATCAAGCTAACAAGAATAACAACATAATTCAATCATCTCATTAACTTTGCTAAATGCTAGCTTTGTACACCAGTCTCCTGGCTCCTGGAAATGTCTTCAGAGGAGTGCACACATCTGATTATGAACTCTCATTGTCAGTCAGGAAAATAGACACGAATGCAGAACAAAATTATTCCTTTCTGAGCCTGTGGAACATCATGTTCATATCTAATATTCATGCCAACTTGAAAATACAAGTTAGTACCTATCTAAAATGCAGTAATATCCAAGGCTAAAAGCCTAGGTGTTTAGTAGTCCAAAACAGCGGTATCACTGAGCCTGCATCAAGTGATTTTTGTAGTGAAATTCCACGTGACTTTGCATCGCCAGCACAAATTGGGTATGAAAGAGCCAAGGGAGGTGCACTGAACTCATTGGGTACCATTACTGTTTCAGAGCTTTCAAAGACTGCACATGCTTTTGCAATTGGCAACTGGAAGACTAATGAAACAAGGTGGCAATGCATTAAGTCCTTCCAGTTCTTAATATGGCCATTAACTAATTAGTTTTCACAACCATTTAGAAGACAGACAGCACTGTAATCTCCATTCTACTGGAAAGCAACAATATGACACTTTCATAGGAAACCTGCAAGCAGGAAAATGAGGTCCCAGACTTCGGAGTTTGACATACCCTCGACCCTGTCCACACCAGACTTTCTACTGCTGGGTCTTTTTTGTTCTCTACCAAAGCACAGAGCCAGTGGTGCAATTCTCTGGGCAACTTGTCAAAAACTAGCAATTGTGTTGGTCTGTTATTAGGATGGACATTGAGACAAGCAGTTGTAATGCAATAGATTGAGCGTACTCTCCGGCCCAAACTCCTGGAAGCACATGGGATATGCTGGAAGATAAAAGGAATAACAGCAAAGCACCCAAAATTCCAGCTTTTCAGCTTGTGGGAAACAAAAGCACCAAGCAATAAAGCCAACCACTGACATGAGGCTGGTGCCGAGTCCCATAGACAATGATATCACACAGGCTCCTGTTTTAGAGACTCATCCACACAATAAATTAGGTGAGGGTGTTAGAACAACAGCTGGCTGTTAATTAGTCACAGCCCCCCTCAGCAGGGTATCAACAAAGTGGCAGAGAACATCTCAAGTAAATTAAATTTTAAAAAATCCGACTGCAATCACTCCCCCGACAGACCCTTCCTTCATCTCCCCTCTCAGCTTTTTATTTATTGTAATTACTTTAGTAATAAGATTTGTTTCCTTGTTATTATATATATTACCATGCAGGGCAACAACAACAACAACAAAAAATAATAGCTGGGAAGAGTTATGTAGCTTATTTATCTCCTTGGCTGTTATTGGGCCACTGGGTGGAGAGAGCAATGAGGAGGTGGGGGCCTGGGAAAAGCAGTAAATAGAAGAGAAAGCATATTCCTCAGGAACAGAGACGTATGGGGGCATATTTATGAAGGAGGAAACACTGACAATGAGTAAATAGAGCTAATAACTCAGGGGGCCTAGCAGCTCCAGCTGATAAAGGAAGGAATAAACAATACTGCATTGGAAGCACTGTCAGAAGGGAGAGTCCTGGGGTGCAGCCGACTACAGACGGATGTTTATCACAAAAGGAGGGCCAAGGATGGGCTATCACATCAGCACAGTGCAAAGGGCCTTGGCTGAAATTGGGGCACCTTCCACAGCACAGAGAAGTACTCAGAGAAGTGCATGGTACAGGGCCAGACCCCACTTCTGGCTCCAGGGAGGAACAGCGTGCAGAGATGAGATGTGAGGAATACAGCAGCTCATATTTTATATCATGCTGTGCCTGCACTAGCCAGATTTGCTACCCTAAATTCCCAAATCCATCACTGCCCTCTTAGTGAAGGGCAACAGAAGCAACACCTGAGGCACCAAAGCAGCAAATAGCTAAGAAAATTTTTACTCCACACAGGGAAGTTTAGCCCACACTTCATATGTGCTTCCCAGAGCCACATACCAAGTCAGTACAGATGCTCCCAGAAATAGCATTTTCAACCACTCTGAGGTATTGAGGAAAGCATCAGCACATACAAATATGTCACCTTCTATATTCTTCTACAATGTTCAAGCTACATTGGAGCACAGTCATTATAAATAGATAAGGGTTGACTTTTTTACAAAATGTTTTTTATCCAGGTATACCTTGGCTTCCACATGCATCTACCCAACTACTTTGGCATGGTGGTGCCAATTTAGATGCAAGGCTTCTGAAGACAACATGAGGTGATTCATAGAACATTTAAAGAACAGCAGCTTGCTAATCCTGTAGTACCTCTCTCTCCTAGTGACAAACTCTCCCACTGCATTAATTAATGACATAGTTCGAAAACACTCCTTTCCCAGCTTTCTCGCATCTCTGCACTATCCTTAGAGAAACACACACATCATGGATTAGGTAGTCTGGAGAGAGCCTTTGGAGTGTATTTGCAGAGTGCATGGCACCAGTTTAGTCATGCGAGGCTAGATTCTGAGAATTAAACTCCTCTACAATCCTCTGACCACAGAGAAGCAATAAAGAGTAGGAGGGGGAGGAAAGGAGGGATGTCTGCAGTTGTACAGCTTTGTGTGACATCACCTCAAGATTTAATCCTTGAGGATGCAGTTCTGGATCATAAACTGACTCCTTAGACTGGCCATTAGCTTCTTTCCTGTCCCTGATCTGTTCTGTCTCTTATTGTCTGGAGAACACAATGTCTCAATGCAGAAGAACAAGCATTAATACAAGAGAGAGGGAAAAAAAAACCACAAACCAACATATAAACAAATAGTGCATTTTGGGCATAGAGACAAATATGCTTCTGCTCCTCCCAACAGTGTCCTTCAAAAAACCAAAGGATCAGGTTCCAAAGAATAAGTGAGAGCACACTCATTTTTCCCTTTGTAACTTGTGAGTGTGCGCAGAGGAAACCAGTTCTAGAAGGGATTTTAGTGGACATTTCTTTCTCTCTCTCCATTTCTGTAATTGTCAAAGGTAAAGTTTTTCTCTGCTGCATTTGAGGAGGTAATGAACAAAATCCTGTAAATAAAACAGGATGGAATAAACAACCTAACTAAAGTGGTAGCAAACATCCATTGAGAGACAAGAAACCCAGCATGTCACCTGCCTTTGAGCAGCAGCAAAGTTTACTCAGCCTGTGTTGTGGGAGGCCAGGTGCAGGAGGGAACAGCGTGTTTTAAAACCAGATAAAGAATAGTCCATGGCTACAATCCAAAATGCAAATCAGCATTTCCTGTTCCTAACTGCTACTATGGTTACTCCATGGCTTTGAAGAAATCATGCCACTTCCAAAAAATTCACCTTCCTTTACCAAATAAAGGCTCACCAGCTCCTATCTCCACTGATTGGTTCAATTAATTTATAAAATTCATCAAGTTATTTTCATTGAAAAGCTTCTTTGATTCAGCAGGAGGGAGGGGAGAGTGAGAAAAGGGCAGACGGAAGAGGAGAAAGAGGAAGCATTAAAAGAGGTAAAGAAAGGGGAAGAAGGTGGCAATGTAGGGGTGAGACATGAACTCAACAGAGAACTGTGATATTGGCCAGTTAGGAATTTGCGAGTGGGAAGAGAATTTCTGAATACACAAAATACACTCCATGAGCAGTCTGCACATGAAATATTTTTTAAAACAAAAATCACTTCCCCAGGACCTTCCACTTCTTGCTTGATCAATGATCTTGCAAGGCGGATCATTTTTAATTTAATACTTCTGGGAATTAGGGGGGAAAAAAACCCCTCATCAAACAGGCACAGTTGGCAAGCATTGATTGTTAGCATTTGGCATCATTTATTACTGCTGTGTATGGTGATATAAATTAGGTTATACGCTGATATAATTAATAACCCTAAATTTAGGTGTAATAAATAGCAATATTTATCTAGAACTGCAGTGTCCTGGAGAAGTCCAGCCAAAACCACAAAACGCCGACTATACCATGCTGTGCCTGTGCATACACGCGGGGGAGCGCCAGGTGCGCGCGTAGACGGCACGCAGGTCCGAGCAGATGTGGGGAACAGCTGCCTGAGCAGGCTGCAGACAGGAGGATGCACAGCAGGTGCCACGGAAGACAGCGTAAGAGCACATCACAAGTTAGCACGCAACTGCACGGGCACGCATGAGCACACACGCAACTCGATGCTCAGATGTGTGATAATGAGTTTATGTGGAGCGGTGTGAAGAGCAAACAGTGTTCCGTTTCTTTATAAAACCCTCTTTTTGCACTGCCATAATTCAGCTTTTTACAGGTTCCATTACTGAACATTCTTGTCAGGATTTTACCCAACTGTGACTATAATAGATCTAGTTTCAGGATACAAAGATTTCACTAGAACAGATGAACTTTTTTTTAAAGCAATCCAAAAAGTTTCACCAAAGGCTACTCCACACCATTCCTAGTAAATCTAGAGTTTTCCAAGAACAATGTTTTCCGCCTTCTACAAGTTAAAAACAAGCTTAATAGTTAAAACAGTAGTGGATCTAAACTGAAGAGAAAATGCTCCCAATATGCATAATTCAGTCTTCATTTCAAACGGCTCAAAAGTTATGGTATGTCATTATCTCATTCTCCAAGGAGGCAAACTCAGCAAAAAGGAGGCAGCAACGAGTAAAGTCACACAGTCCATCGGCAGCAGAGCAAGGAATAAAAAAGCACAGGTCTCTCACTCACCCACTGCATTTTATATCACTTTCCCAACGATAGCGGTACTCTTCTTCATGAATTCCCCAACTCTTAAGAGAGATTAATTTCTTTTAAAGCTCTCCTATTTTAGTATGATTTAGTTTAAAAAAGGGATAGAGATATAAGTGAAGGTAGCAAGCCATAGGACTAAACAACACTTACAACTTTGGATTCTCACAGAACAACTTGTGCAAAATAGCCTGCAAGGACACTTTCTGTTAAGTAGTTTAATACAGCTGTCATTTCAGACTGACTTACATTACTGGTTTTGGAGATTAAGATTATTTTTTCCTTGTGATTTATATCGAAAGAAACAAAATTAAACCATACAAAAAACAGTATCAGGTCAGACCCAAGCTCTATATGAGACAGCATCCCATCGCTAGCAATGGTCAAAACCCAGTGTCTAGCAGAAAGTGCAAGATAAACTTTATGAAAAGCAGTGCCTTATTTAATTTAAAATACGTAGCCATTATCAGATTAGCTGAACATGTGACAAACCCTACACCTGGGTGCTCAGCCACATACAGCAAAACAATTGCTCACCAGTTCTCTCTGGATTGAACAAAGTCAGATTAGGTGCAATATTTGGTAGTGATCTATAGGTTTTATGTTATGACAACCCCACTTGTGCACGCACACTTGCCTCACCACTACCTTCGTTTAGCATCAGTGACAAGGCTGCCAGTGTCTCCATCGCTGACAGACAGGAACAGATCCTCAGAGCACTGACTGAAGTGGAAGGGAGGGTGGCGAGCTGCTTCCCAGCTCAGCCACACGCAGGCAGAGCCTAATCGCATTACCGCGGTCCCGTCTGCGTTAGAGGAACATTCTCCTCATGCAACTTTCAGATCACATTAACCAAAGCAAACACCAAGGCCCCGATCATCTTGTTGCTGCGCACGGCTCCCAAAGCACGATCGTGCGGTACTGCTGGGATGAACGCTCTGCTGCGGAGCTGCGCCTGCAGCAGGAACCCAGCTGGGCTGCTGGGAGAAATCCTTTGTAACCACACACTGGCATTCATCTCTGAGAGGGGCAGGGAAGTGTTATGTGCACCTCAGCACAGAGGGCTGGGGAGGAGAGGGAGCAAGGAGATTCAAAGAACTGTCAACAAAAAAAGAATCCGACTCTTTCTTGAATAAAGGTACTGAGAGACCAACACAAAAGCAACAGAGGCACTGAAACAGAAGAAATCCTTGTTTCACAGCAAGATATCAGATCGCTTGTTACTGCATGTAGATATTCCCAGCGTCCAGCACAAAGCCAAGATACTTGTCGGCCTGGAAAGTGGGTTTGATGCATTCAGTATGTCCAGTCCTCACAAGGGGGAAGGTGTGAGAGCACAACAACTTGTACAAAACTAGAAAAGAACAGCAGGTTGGGATGTTGGCAGAGGGAACGCAAGGCACTCTAGCAGTTTACTTAGGGTTACTCAGTGGGACTTCCACAAAAGGAATTGTAAATCCTAGGGCAAACAAGTCACTTCATGAAATGGGTTCTGAAATGGCTTTGAGAGATGTAAAAATATTTAGCAAGTATCTTCTTACAGGTACTATGGTTGATGACGGACTATAGACTAGCTTCCTCAGAAAACTTTCCGCCATAACACTGACTTGAAAGATAACAGAGTTTACTAGGGCATTTAAACCTGGACAAGGTAGAACACTAAGTAGTCAAATAAATCTGCATGTGCACTACAGACATTAAGGGCCTGAAAGATACTTCCCTTCTCCAGTGTGCATGGCTATCTCCAGCAGACCACCAGTAAACCTGAGGCCAAGAACAGAAGCATTTCTTTCAGTGTAGGAGGGCCCAAGTCTACTAAAAAAAGCACATGGGAAGAAACAAGAAGAATATCTGGGCCACCAGAGGCTTCAAAGGATAAAAGTATTTAAATTAAAGCATAAAGAAATGGTTCTCTCCCTTCCCCAGGCCTCATGATCAGTAACAGAGCCATGACCAAGTCCCTATACTCCTGCTCCTGTTCCACAAGCAAGGCTTACCAAACTTTTTTACTCATCACCAGATTTAACTATGGTTTAAGCTCATATGCACCAGGGAAGGCAAAACACCTTCCTGTGTGACATGAGCTCAGGCAGTACACTTCATCCAGGTGTCACAGGGAGCCATGGCCTCCCTCCCCAGGGGCCCCTCTCTGCTGCACTCAGTCCTGACAGCTGGAGAAAAAAAAAAAAAGGTCAGACATTCCCTCCAGTCCTCCATCCACTGGAAACTTTA
>VZTL01012621.1:8337-20341 GCA_013400535.1 Scopus umbretta
TGTACTCGGTACTGGTGAGGCCGCACCTCGAATACTGTGTTCAGTTTTGGGCCCCTCGCTACAAGAAGGACATTGAGGTGCTGGAGCATGTCCAGAGAAGGGCAACGAAGCTGGTGAAGGGCCTGGAGAAGAAGTCTTATGAGAAGCGGCTGAGGGAACTGTGGTTGTTTAGTCTGGAGAAGAGGAGGCTGAGGGGAGACCTTATTGCTCTCTACAACTTCCTGAAAGGAGGTTGTAGTGAGGTGGGTGTTGGTCTTTTTGCCCAAGTAACCAGCGATGGGACGAGAGGAAATGGCCTCAAGTTGCACCAGGGGAAGTTTAGATTGGATATTAGGAAAAAATTCTTTACTGGAAGAGTGGTGAGGCATTGGAACAGGCTGCCTGGGGAGGTGGTGGAGTCCCCATCCCTGGAGGTGTTCAAAAAACGTGTGCATGTGGCACTCCAGGACACGGTTTAGTAGGCATGGTGGCATTGGGTTGATGGTTGGACTAGATGATCTCAGAGGTCTTTTCCAACCTTAATGATTCTATGATTCTATTCTATGATTCTATTCTCATCACACTTACCTACTGACTCTATTTCCCTAACCCTTTAGCAGAACTGACATTGGTAACTGAAACTCAGTGATGCTGTCATGTGAGAAGCAAGATAACATCAATTCATTGTTAATATTGAACTAACTCTTCTGGCCTGTTTTAACCTCTCAGTGTACACATTGTTGTATGCAGGTTACAATGAGAACTTGTAGTCTTTGATATGGTTTATTCAGTTACACCTGTATGGCAATTGCACTATATCATCAGTAGTAGAACACAAGAAACTTGTTCACTTGAGGCTGAGATCTCAGATACTGCAAATATGAGTTTTAGCCAGTCTTAATGTATAAGGCTAGGGAAAAGTAAACAAGCTCTGCAGTTTTTCTGGATCCTACAAATATCTTCAACCTTTGGATTCTCAAGTGAGTGGTTGTTCCTGGTTCTTAACCTACCCTTTTCTTCTTAAATTAGGAGAGGTCTTATAGGAGGCATCCTTGAACTATGCAGATACTTTATCAGTTAGCTGAAATAGAGCAATTGCAGACAATTCCAGGTTTTGGCACCACATTTGGAGCTGCCCTGTGTTCATGAGCAGGATAGATGTTACATACTAAGTAAGAAGTGTGTATAATTGAAGACTTGCCGTCTTAGTCTGACTAGATAAGCTTGCATTTCATGTTTTTTAAGTGTCGGTTGAGCTGCTGGCAAATATTCCCAGAGTACCCTTCTGTGGAGCATCTTTGCTTCTGACAGCATGTGTGCTTTATATGTATGTCTTCACTTAATAAGAAAGCAGCTTTTGTTCATTGATCTTTATTGATAAAACAACAGTAACTTTGGAGGAAGGGGAATAGGAAAGGAACATAAGTGCAGACCTATTAATGGGACTACTAAAGAGCATGTAAAAACTGCCAGAGGTAGGAGGAAAATAGGCCTGTGTTTTACCCATAATTGCCAACTTGTGAGACTTAATTTACCCATTTGTAAAACTGAAATAGCAAGTCTCAAACAATTACTTCCTGAATCATCCATCTGGGGGCAGCAACCTGATGTCAGTGACTTATGGGGATAAATACTATTTCATATAATTGGTACTAATTTATACTATAGCAGTAAGTGATATTATATAATTTATATAATAATTTGTATAATTAGTAACAATTTGTGTAATTAATATAAGTGTTAATATGAAATTCAGAGGGTAAAAATTAGATGCTTAATAACACACTGATAATAAACACTGTAAACATAATGCCACAGAATTATCCTTTAGGAATTGGTAGATGATGTCTGAAGGCTGACTATGTAAATGCATGACAGACACATGAGAACTTGGGATTTCTGACTTTTTCTGGAAAGTCTTGTTTCTTTAGCCTCACTTGTTTACCTACCTAAACATCAATAGTTTGAGGTATTTGTATCTGAACTCTCTTGTATGAACTACTTGTTCTTGTTTTAATTGTGATGAATAAAGATGTGTCAAATTAAAAACACATCAAACAAACAAACAAAAAAATGAACACACTTCAGAGGGCTATTAAATTAATGCATGCATGTTCCATTACTAAGCAATAACAGGATCTCTATAGTAATTTAGCAAGTATCTATAAAGTGTCTTAAACTCAGGAAGTTTTAGATGTTTATGATTGCAGCATCAAACTGTACTATTTAATCTGTTATGTGAGTTTGATGCCTGAGTAGTTGCCTGAAGAATTTTTGAAAAGTGAGTTGAACAATGACACCAAAAATAACTGTTAAACTGTTCTGTGAAAGTTGAGAGCACTGAATGAAATGGTCATAATTATCCCTTTTAAATGTAGGATTGTTTCTGTAGGATTCCCCCCTACCCAGGGTAATGAAGTCATACAGTAGAGTGTTCCAGCAAGGAAAGTAGCCTTCTAGCTTGCCAGTAAGTGGAAATATTTCATTAAAAAAAAATCTTCTTCCTTCAGAGAATCTCAGAGTGTTCCTAACAACTCCCTTGAGCCTCAGTCAGCTGCTGTAAGCTTTGATTACAATGATGAAATGGGGTGTAGCAAACTGCAGCAGCTTGTCCAAGAGAGCAGTATGCCACTGGTAGGTTAGGGAATGTGTTTTGTTCTGTCCTGTATCTTCCCCAGCTTGCAGTTTTTCCTTCTACCTGATGCTTTCAAAGATTCACGGCCTTTAATGGGACTATGCCATGCTGGTACAGAGGTGAGTTCTCTTGGCAAGTGAGTGCACTGGAATGGCTTTTTGTATGTTTCCTTTGACTGAATGTTGAGTTGACCAGTATTTTACTATATAGCAGGAGTTCTGTCATACATACTTTCTGTATGTTAAGTAGATGAGATATTAAAAGTCTGACTTGAGAAGTCTGTTCCTTTTTTGGGCTTTTAGGGAGCATAGTGCTTTACAGAGAGAAAGATTTTGCTGTTACCTACTGTAGATTGTAATCTAAATATGTCCCAAGCTTTGAAAACAAGCTGCTGAGTGTTTAGTGGTGTCAGCCACTCATATTCTGCCAAACCACATCTGGAATACCCTTGAGAGACCCAAACTCTAGGTTTTCATAACATGAAATTTGGACTGTTAGGGCCTTTTGTAGCTAGTATGTGGTCCTTAAAGGAATTTACCTAATGCTGTTTGTTGCTAGAAGTAAAAGATGTGGATTTGGGAGGGCTTAGGGTGTTTTAGTACTTGAAGTAGCCTGTTTAGGCTCTGTGATGGGTTTCACTGATGCCTCATGGCTAGATAAACCTGTTTAACTATGATCTGCTAGGAGTTCTCTCATAGGACAAATACCTTAGTGTTGACAGCGATTGTCCTGGTTGCGGTCAGGACTTCTTTTTTTTGTTAAAAATTCTAGCTAAAAATATGCATTCAGGTGCTACAGAACTTCTGATACTTTCATGTATAAATATAATGAAACAGAGATGAAAAGAAGGGGAGAGAAAATTATCTTAGCAGTGTCAGAGATGAGGACACTGGAAAATTTTTTTTCTGAGAAACCTTTTTTCAGATATTCAGTGCCTGTGGCATTGACCTGTCACTGCTAGATAAATATTAATCTCTCTTTCAGTGCCTCATCTTGTATGCTGTATATGTAAAGTCTGAGGAATCTCAGTGTTGATAGTCTTCTATAGCTTGAATTAAGCTTGGTCAACCTGTTAATAATTAGGGTCACTTGGAAACATGAAGGTGGTATTATCTGGGGGAGAGATGGGCTTCCTGGCTCCATGGCCAAAATCTGTCATGTTCAATATTGGGTGGAAAACTTTTCTTAATCTGTTCTGTAATTTTTTAGCAATAGGTGCTTTTGATCCATGTACCATATTCTCCAAAAATAATTTCGTAACTGGTACAGATTTCTGTTAAATCATTCCTGAAATACATTTCTCTTGAGTTTTTCCTAGGAGGAGATTGCACATTTGGAATAGATAGATGTTAATTAAGTATTCTTATTTTTTATATCTCATATATGACTATTTGTTGCATGTCTGTCTTGGATGGAACAATTTATGAGCACACATACTGGACGGCTAACGAAATCACAAAAAGGCCATTCAGTGGCACTTCTAATGTGACAGGAGAACAGTTTTAATTCTTGTTCTTGATGTTAAGTTACCTCATTGCTTCTACAAATTACTGTCATTCATAGGGCTGTGTCCTTGGCAGAGGACTAGAGTATATGGTAATCATTCTTTTCCACCAGATCAGAGACTACGTTTTCTCTAGAACTACTGATTTAGCTCTTCTGACTGATCTATTTTCTCACAGGTATACATTTTTTTCTGCATTTTAAGGAAGTAGATGAAAGCATGGATAATGGATTTTTAAATTAAATATCATAGTATTCATTGCCTTCTAGAAATTAATTTACTGCTCATTTAAAATAATATCTCTTTATCAGGTTAATTTGCTGTATTAATGGGGAAATAATAAGGGAATGCTTTTTTCCACCATTCTTGAGCAGCAAGAAAGGCAGCTTTGTTGTACAATTTTCCAAGCAAAACAGGTTCCTGTTGAAATAACAGAATAACTCTTTGCAGCTCTGCTTTGGACTGTAGAAGAATATTTGGCTTTTTCACTTGGTCCTGTTTTAAAATGGACAATAGAGAATTGGAGTAATTAAAATACATTTTTTGGAAAAAATCTAGGAATTCAAAAGGCAATTTTTAAAATTTTTCTGTTTTGCTGGGAGTGCAAAACACCCATTATATACAGATAAAATGGTACTGCCTCTTTCTTTCACCTCTGAAATACAGATTTGTCCCCTTAATGCTGTACCAAGCAGTTTACTCCAGGGCTCTTCAGACTGTTAAACTGAAGGACTGGAAGCTGGATCAGGCCCTGTTCTGCGTATTTCTAAAAGCTTCAATTTAGCTTCCATCTTTCTGCCATATCAGTTGTTATTGCCTTCCCACTGATAAATCATTGCTGCGGTGACTAAGGTGTGGGAAGCTGCTTACTATTTATAGCTGTTCTTGTTTAATCCAGTGTTTTCACAGCACACAGGGTAGTGACTCCAGGTTTTCTGCTTGTGTTGTGATGGATATTGCTCCTCATTAACTTTGCCATCTCATTCTCTGCTTCTTGAGAGTGCCTGCCGGCTGTGGATATCCATCTGGATTGGGCACATGTCCATATTTCTCCTTCTAGTGCTACTACCTGAAGGCTTAGCAACTTAGTATCTCTGCAATAGTTACCAGAAATACTTAGGTTCAAGTATTGAAAAACTGGTTAGGAAAAAAAAAAAGTTGATTCAATTTGACAATTTTCAGAAGAAAACTGCTGTCTTTTTGCTTACACTTTTGGGATTGTTTGTTCTGTTTGAGTGATACTGGATCAGAGCTAATGGATTTTCGTGTAACCCAATACAATATAATAAACGGTGTGGACTCTTGTGAGACTTATGAACGGTATCTCTTTAGCAAATGACTGAGATAAGCTCTTGTGGGGTGTCATTTTTGCATTTCACTGACAGTATGCTAGACAGTGGCCTGGCTGAAGAGGAAAAAAATTGGATCCCAGTGGCTTCCTTGTGTGAAATGAATTCATAATGCTGATAGGCAGGGAGAGCTGCCACAGAAGCCTCCGTTCAAAGTGCAAGGCAGAGCAAGGTCACCCCTTTGAATAGGTGGTACTCCCACAGAGCCAGGATCATTGGCCTTCTGGGGCTGGTTAGGCTTTGATGCTCTTCTATCCAGTTCAGACCTGTGTTTAGCTGAGAAGTAATTTGAATGCTAAGTGGGGAGATTATAATATGTATTTATTTATTTATTCCTCCTGAAAATTTATTACACAATCGGCATGCTTTTCTAAATGCCCAGTGGTTATCTGCTTGTTCTTTGTGTAAGTTACCATTAATTTGAAGATGCGCTGTAGCCAGTGCATCTCTTGAAGAAAGGCTTAGTCTTTCCTTTTTGCCCTAGGAATATATTAGAAAGATGGGTAACAAGAGTATGAGAACTTGGATGTCTTTACTGTTGCTGTACAAAGATATGAGGTATAATTTTTGGTGTTTTATAGAAAACATTCTGTAGAAACAATGTTTAGTGATAACCCAATCAAACTGCATAACTGGGATGCAAATCATAGTATGTTTGTTGTAATAAGTACTAATTATGTAAATAAGCAATACAAGGCCTATTTACTGCCCATATTGTGTTAAATCTGCTTGATGGAAAGCTAATCACTTTTTAACGGATCAAAATGATTAATACTTGATCAGAGGACAAGTACTGCTTTTGTAATCTGAAGTGTTTGAAAAACAAAATGAGAAGTCTTGATGGGGCCAATGGTTACGATAAGCCTGTGCCTTATATGTAATGATCGTTTTCTGTGACAGTAATTAATGAACTTTTTAAGTTATGGAGGACATTCATGTTATTGACACTGACGTATGTATGAGCTGAATTTTTAATTGAGTAGATGTGCTGACTGTACTAATACTGTTCAATAAATCAGACTTTAATTTTATGCATTCAGTTTGTACTTAGAACTATATAGGTATTTTTAGAAACATAAAATGACTTACATACTCATTTTAAGATGTCCATTTCAATACTAACAAGTGGTGTTTGTATACACATATTGCACTTAACCAGCTTCCCCTTTCACTACAGACACACAAATACTGTCTTGCCATCAAATGTTTGAAAGAACGTGGGGAGGGGAAAATCCAAAAAGGGAGCCAGATGCTGCGGATATGGTGCTGGCAAAAGATAATGAAGTGTTCTTGCAGCTTGCTTTGAGATTGTGGTCCTGTACAGACCCTCTGTCAGGTGAGCGGAATGTGCAGCATGTTTTGGCTATTGGTCAATCTCCTCTGTTACTCACCATCTAAAAATCCCTCCTTTCTCTGGTGTACTCTGGTGAGAAAGCTCATTCACATTACTCTGCTGCTGGAGAAACTTGAAAAAATAATAGAACTGAGCTATCTCTCTCTTTTCTTTTTTTTTTTTTTTTTTTTTAAATCCCTTTTTGGCATTTTGAACTTTGAGCATAAATCTAAACTGATGTTTTATTTGAAGTGTTCTATGCTGTGATAAATAATTTCTGTACTACTTCATTGCTGGGTTTAGTTATGATACTGAGATAAAACAAAACAGTATATTGGTCTGCTGTAAAGTTGAGAGAACATTACTCATAGGTGTAGCAAAACTCTCTTAAGTACTTACGTGAAATAACCACCAACCTTGACTTGTTCTGGATCTAGACCACTGGAAACATTGAGTGAATTATGTAGACAGGACACACAGATTACAGGTGAAAAATCATATGCAAAGATTCTAATGCCTTGGAAATAATGACTCAGTGCACAGTCTGTTTCAGTAAGAAGTGAATCAGCCTGAAGCTGCTGTATTTTATTTCTTAATCACATCAAATGATAGAGGATTAAAAGACAAAATGGCTAGTTAAAGATTTTTATTTTTTTTTCTTCTTCTCCTCCCCAACAGATGGATTTTTATTTACCCACTGTGCTACATAGTGATTTTATGCTAAGGCCTTTTTTCCAGTTAATATAGATAGGTGATTAAATTAGAGGTTTGAGCAATCAGATGTGGAAACATTTTGCTTGCAACTTCAGGAAGAAGTTTGCTAAGTTTGCTGTTTGACTTTTGGTATGACTTTATGTCTAGATATGAGAAATTGCTCTCTGAGTATATATGCGTATACACACCATATGATATTATATAACTGATCATCTTTGTGTGGAGTAATAGCACACATGCGTTGTCAGATTGTATGTTTTACAGTACAGCCACCTATTGAAAGTTTTGGGTATGAGTAGTCAAATTTGTGATTAAATTAATCCGGACCTCATACTAAATGGATACAAAAGCATTTAGCCCTTTGCGCAGGAACAAGAGAGTATCTCTGTTACAGGTTAATGGAAATTGATAGCTAATAAGACCCTACTATGAACAGAACAATTTCCCTAAAGATTTGGTAACAGACTTGCTCCATGAAATGCACTTGTGAAATGTAGAATAGGAATGGAGAGAAGTTAGCAAGAAGGTTCACCTCATTGTTGTAGCTCTCTAGCTCTAGACACGCTAGTCTAGAACTTAAATGAACTCTTTGTATAAACGTTATCCAGTATAAATGTATAAAAGTATTATCCAGTGCATCTGGTATTCTTTCAATGAATCAAACATGCTTGAAGGTTGCATCAGATGACACTAGCAAGTAAATCTAGGAGTTTCCACTTGAAATGTGAATTTCTGTAGCTTAAGCTAAATCTGACTTTCAAGCTGAGTGTTCTAACAGCTTCTTGCTGTTTGTGGTTCAGGTGAGTAGTTAGCCTGTTCTTTATCAATAACTTCATTTGAAAGGGGCAACTCAGCATTTGTACCACTCTGAGTCATCTTTCAGTTGACTGATATAGTCCAATCTTGACAAAATTGAAAGTTATCTTTTGTTCAGCTCCTCTGCAGAAGATGGTGTGTGTGTCCCCTCTGTATTTCCTTTCTAGAACTGCCTCTTGTCTGTCATCAGCTACATGACCAGAACTGGAGGGGGAAAAAAAAGAAAACAAACAAACAAGAAAACAAACCAATGTTTCTATAACACTCTCTCTGGTTTCTGTTAGTTGATGCCATTGACTTGAGGTTAAAACCAAAATAGCCTGGTATGCTTCAGCCTGTGCCAATTCAACTATAGCACACTAAATGGCTGTGCTAAACTGTGCAGAGTGAAAAGCTTTTCTGTTGGAGCACATGAGGCCTATTACAGGGTCAGATGGATGCTAGGAGCTCGTAAGATCTTTGGAACATTAGTATCAATCATCTCTAATCCTCATGAATGAGTAAAAAATATTTTTGTAGTGTATATGGAACTCTACTCTTGCTTCCTATTTGGAGGAGGAAACAATGCTTCCATTTTTTAACCTTGCATGAAACTAGGAATGCTTCTTGTTTGTATTTAGTATCTTGACTGAACTCCAGTAGCAATAAAAATAACTGCTTATGTTTGTGCTTTGAAATGCAAAAGTCTTACAGTGGCAGATGTAAATGATTGTTTGGAAAGTTTATTTTTAACTGTTAGTTTTGCTCCTGTGACCTAATTGGAAGGTTTTCTACTGTGTATTGCCAGTCAGACTAAGACTTTGGTTGAAACTGACCATTTTGTGGGTGTGAAGGAAATGATAGTAACTTCACATTTTATCAGCTACTTTTGACTGGTGAACCAGATGGGGGCATGGTAGTGCCATGTCCTACCACTTCACCTTCCAGGTCTGTCAAATGGAACAGATCTGGAGTATTTTACATTCAAAGAGAACTTCTTGAATTTTATTCTGCCCAGAATATGTTGTGCACAGTTCTTTCACACTGTTTTGGAGAGAAATACTTCATTCGTATGTAAAGCTCCCAGCAGAGATATTTTATGGTAGTTTTGGAGAATGAGACTGAAGGGAACATCTGGCTTGGTTCAACTTGTAAGACATCAAGATTAACTGTGTGGTTTGACTTGTCTTTCTTTTCTGTCCATCTAAGCAAGCATCCTTGATGTATTTTATATTAAAACATGTTTTAAATAAAAATAATAAAAATCCCAATGCCAAATGTCTTCTGTGCACAGAATAAGAATAGGAAAGATTCATGAAACTTTTTCAGACTTGACATATTCCTATTGCTTCAGTTGACATCTTGGCTAAAGGGATATGATGAACGGCATGGTTATTTTCTTGGTGATGCCATACAATCTGTCTGCTGGTTCTGGACAACTTCCTGCACCTCCTTTCCCCAAGAAACCTAGCTGCAAAAGGGACAATAAAGCTACTTGCTGTAGGGTGTGGGAAGCGCTTTGATTTATAGATGATGAATTCTTGATTACATAACTGACTAATCTCTATCAACAATATCACTACTGACTGGTTTAAGTATTAACGTGAGGTGAAGGAGGATTTTATGCTGCACAGAATATAGTACAGTCAGCACTGAAATGTAGGATGCAGGCTACTTCTCATTTAGTGCCATTGGCATATATGTGGGCTATGAACCCTAGGTTTTCCACTGATTGTGAAATTATTAACAAATATACTGAACACTTCATGTCCATTAGTATTAGCTGCCCAACTTGGCTCTTATTAATATTTCTTAGTTGTCTCTGCTCTATTTTAAACAGAATTATTTTTTGTCACAAATAAAATCACTAAGCATAAACTATTGTGGAAGGATATATTGTACGTAATTTGGTTATCACATTTGCAAAGTATTGGTTAGTGTCATAGAATTAATTTGATAGACTGATTGCAATAACTTAGTGATATCACCAGTGATACATAACACTGTTCTAGAAACTGAAGCCTACAAAGATGCATTCCTTGTATAAGGTCCCTGTTCAGACTGCCTGGTTTACTACTCTCTACTAGAGCTTCTTGTTAGTTCTGTTTGGCTTTTCAGTGCAGAACTTAGAAACAGGCTGTCCACCAAAGCTGCAGTACTGGAGGAGCTGGGCAGCATGCAACATGCAGCCCTTGCGCTCTTCCTTCCCTGAACCTTTATCACAAAGGCTGAAAGTCTCTTCACCTTTCAGTTTATCTGTTCCTCTATGTCAGTTACTTCAAGAGTGTACCTTTCTGCTGTTGAGCAGCTGCAATGCAATTTTTCTTTAGTGTAGAAGGCAGTCATGGGCATAGTGCTGCTGGAACAGGTGCTACACCTGCTGTAGAGCTGTTTTCAAATACAAATACATACACTTTATTTTCAAATATCATGAGGTTTTTAATCCCTCATGAAGACTAGTTAGTTCTAAAAACACCAATGCAAAGAAATTTTTTGTGGAACCTGTCATAAATGTCCAAAAATAAGACAATTTTCCTGACTTGTAACTTAATGCAAATAGAAAATTTGGCTATTCTGTTTCAGTCTGTGACTCATCTTGGGAAATGTTAAGACCTGTAATAAATCCTACTGCAATAAATTGTTTGCACTAGCTTTTTCTGTATCAGAATTTCCTTAGTCTTTGCTAGTAGGTACATTTCCTTTGCTGATGGGAGAAAAATGTGTAGGATCTGATTCAGTGAGGTACTGAAGCATCTGTCTTCAGTAATGTAAGATGTTCAGCTGGAAGGAATGCCACTCTAGTTAGATCTGTGCAGCGCTGAATCTCACCTCTATGCAGTGGTCCAGAGGGTAAATTGCTCTTCAAACAAGGAAGACTGTAAGGGGGAATAATACTGTGTTTTGCTGTGCTTGAATATCAAATCAATGATTAAGGTAGAATTAATGTGGACAGTGAGGTTTGGTTTTGTTTTCTTTTCTGCAAGTTTGCAAAATCATGCCTCAATTCCTTCACTTAAGTGAAAGTTTTTTATGAGGTAGAGAAATACTTGTGTATTTGACATAAACTGATTAAGTTCTGGCAGTGCTGTCACTTAAATTACTGCTTAAACTTTTGTGTACCATTTTTTTATCCCATAGACCTAAACAGAGGTCTCAGCCATGTAAGTGCGTGTGGGGAAAGGCAGTTTGACGTTCAGAACCTCTTTTTGTAGGGGAAACCACTTGTAACAAACTTCAGTTCTTCAACTTCACCTCTCTTCTTTCCCTACCATAATAGTAAAACTGAATAGCTAGTGAGCTGAGCTGTGTTAAACTTTGGTAAGAATTCTTCTCTAACTTGAAATGAAGCATGACAAGTATTTATACAAATACTCAACAGAAAATCATGTGATTCTAAGTGATCTTGACTGCATTTAAAATCCCTGTCTTCAACAGCAGTGTTGGACTTCTGTAATGGGTCCAATATGTAACATGGTCTGTAGCAGTGGTACCTAGCATCACTCTGCAAAATATCCAGAGATAATTGCTGCTTATTTTCCTGTTCTTCTGTACTCTTGGCCGATCACAACAGTAGTTAGTCAGCTGAACCAGGCATTTTTAACTCGGCCACCAATTACTGGTACCTGCTGTTAGCAACCAGCTAAAGAAATGCTGGGTCTTGTGTTTAACATAAACATACTCTAACAGAAGTGGTT
>VZTL01012623.1:0-15877 GCA_013400535.1 Scopus umbretta
AATTTACTGGCAATTAAAATAGACTTGGGTAGCGAGACACAACTGAAACACGACCTTCCCCCCCACCCCAGCTCCGCTCCACTCCTTCCCTCCAGGCTCCTCTACCCCCCAAGAAGCACAGGGGTGCTGGGGGGGTGTTACAGTCCGTACACAGCGGTTTCTCTCTGCCTCTCCTTCCCTCTCCCACTTTTCCCCTGCTCCAGCGCGGGTCTTCCTCAGGGGTTCCTGTCAGGCAATGCCCCCCTGCTCTGGCGCAGGGTGCTCCCCACCCGCGCACCCTTCCCCTTCTCCGCCCTCCTGTTTCTTACTCTGTTTCCCTTCCCGTCTGCCTCCCTGGTGTTTTCTGCCTGTTCTCAGACAACGTTTTCACAGCGGTGCCACAGGCTCCCCTGAAGGGCTCAGCTGCGGCCCGCAGCCGCCATGGAACCGGCTGGAACCGGCTGTGCCCGGCGCAGGACACTCCCTCAGCTCCCCTCACGGAGGACCGCACAGCCCGCGCTGCCAGCGGCTTGCCACAGCCCGCCAGTGCACGCAAACACCCACAACATTTTTCGTATTTAGGAGACTTTGGGTGTTCCCCACTCTAGTCCCTCTCCCGTGGGACACACACACAGGGTCTGCCGTCTCCAGCGCCGCCTCTGCCGCAGCCTGTGTTCGCCTGGAAGCTCTGTCAGGAGAGACGAGGAGACGGGATGCTGAATTTGAGAAACTTCTGAGGTACCGGTCTGGAAGGAAGAGGGCAGCCAATTTCTTGGGCTGATTTTCACACATTGCAACTGATAATTGTTAAGTCTTTTACTCCTCCGTTCTAACCCTTCTCCCCTACCTTTACCTAAGGTCAGCCAGATCCCTGTATGTTCCCTCTCTGTTCGTGGCCAAGAACCCAGTTAGGCTGTGTGTTAGGTACCATCACCGTTTTTATATTTGGGCTGATTTCCATCCTCCCATTCCTCTTTTCTTTGTCATCTTTGAAAGGACGAGGTTTCCAGCCTCCTCTCCTCTCCCCTTGTTGGGTGCTGGTATGCACCTCTGCCCACCTGCTTCCTCTTGCGGGTTAGCGCAATCGGCCGCTTCTCGTCTTGTTTCAAAACTATGAAATCAACAGTGCTACACAGTTATGCGCAACAGCAGTCACCCATCAGCCCTGAGTGGAATTGGCATTTTAGCGTCAATAATTCCCCTCTTGGAGTCCACCAACCCAAGAGCCTATTGTCTAATGTTGTGTGGAGCAATGTGTTTTAACAATGAAGATGCATGTAAGTCCATCTTCATATCAGATTTCCTGATTTGTTTATTTTTGCTCGTGATTTTTCTCCACCGTTCTCTCCTAATTAGTGCCGAAAACATACACAGAGCAATATCAGCTAGGAGAGATCTACATTCTTACCACTACCTTCCTGCCTGATGTTCTCCAGACGTGTATTAAACCCATCCAATTTTTAGCTGGTCAACGTATGTTGCGCCCAGAGGTTTTCTTTCTGCAAACAGCAGCAGCAATTTTTTTTTACCTACTGCCCTATGAAGAATAACCCAAGACGGTCAAGGGTTTTGTTGTTCTATGGAGAGACTCTGAAGAGTAAAACAAAGATGGAAGGTAAGAGACAGCTCCTGCTGAGAGGTGGTGGAGGAGTCACCTCACTGAAGAGAGTTGTCAGGTTGAGCTCAGAGGAACTGTTCTCAGAATGTATTTAACCTGAAGTTTGCTAAGCTTAGTTTGATATAAGGAAATATCACCTCTCCCTACCATAACTGCTTCACTCCTGTCCTTAGCTCATCTTCTTGACAAAGGTGTATTTTCTGTTCGAATACCATAAAATTTTCTGCCTTGTTTTCCAAGGCAGAAAATTTCAAATTTTCTGTCCAGTTCATTGCCAGGGGAGATGTAGTAGCACTTTACTAACCTGAATAGAAAAAGAAGAATAAAAGTATCTGTACTTTAAAGTTTGGGGTAATTTTGACATCCTAAGTAGTATTAGCATTTTAATTCTAGTCTGTTCTCTTAGGTAAAAAACAAGGTGAATGGCACATTGAGGATGAAGTCTGACATGATAGATGCTGTGTAGCGTGTCCAAGAGCCCATGCAACAACCTTGGCCGAGTTCTTCCCTCATCTGAATTCGTTGAATTAACCCCATTCGAATTTCTGTGACCAGTCAGCTTTATTGCAGGGACGTGTCACACTATTTGAGATGTCACACGCAGGGAGCATCCCCAGTTGCTTGATCTGGGGGTGAAGGAGGGAGAAAAGGCCCCTTTGTTGCTATGCGAGTGAGTTTTGAAGGTGCATGAAAGGACTAAAAATGAGGATAAGTGAATTCTGCCATAAAGGTACATTCAGGAAAGAGAATGTCCTTGACCAGCACTAGTCCTGTCTGTGTTCTCCAACACCTATGACTCCTCTGTGATCCTCCAGAAGATGTTCTAAATTTTTTCTGGCCAGGACTTCATGGCTCCCACAGGGATTTGAAGCAGATGCCAGCAGAGAGGGTCTGAAAAGTCTAGTCTGTGCCTGCAGCCAGGAAACACCATTTGCTGCCAAGCCTTGCAGAGACTCCTCTACTGTGCAGGACAGTGCAGTGTGTGTCTTCCTCAGCTGCTTCTGAAGCTTTTCAGTACCATCACCTCCCCCAGAAGCTCACCCCTTTGTTCTTTTTTTCCCCCACAAAAATCTACCCCACATCGCTGTGTCCCTCCCTTTTTTTTTTTAAGAGGAGGCTTTCAGTGTGTGGCCAGGGTGGTTTTGGCAAGCTCCTTCTGGTGAGCCCCCAGGGACATTATCCAGACAGAGACCTGGGGAGGAGCACATGAACAGAGGAGCATAGCTCCCACGTAGATCTCTCATCTTCCAAAACATTGTGGGCATGCTTGCTTCCATGTTTAGATTGGAGAAGAGGAGGCTGAGGAGAGACCTTATTGCTCTCTACAACTTCCTGACAGGAGGTTGCAGTGAGGAGGATGTTGGTTTCTTCTCCCACGTAACCAGCGATGAGAGGAGATGGCCTCAAGTTGCATCAGGGGAGGTTTAGATTGGATGTTAGGAACAATTTCTTTACTAAAAGAGTGGTCAAGCATTGGGACAGGCTGCCCAAGGAAGTGGTGTAGTCACCATCCCTGGAGGGGTTCAAAAAAACATGTCAGTGTGGCACTCTGGGACATGGTTTAGTAGGGATGGTGGTGTTGGGTTGACGTTTGGACTCAGAGGTCTTTTCCAACCTTAATGATTCTATGATTCTATGTTTCTTTTTGAACAACTGATTTCTGTTTTTTAAAAAGAATAAATGTGGGGGGTGGTGGTGAAAGGAGATTGCTTTTATGCTTTATTGCCAAAAATAATTGGTTTTGAAATTAGTTTTGAGAAGGCATTTTTGACAATGTGTGAGCCATACAATGGCTTTAGAAGTGAGAAAATTGATGGAAAAGGAGCTGAAAAGTTGGCTCTAGAGTGACAGCTGAGAGAAAAAAGCAAACAAAGACCAGGCAGAGCCATTTTAAAATGCTGTTTCTTAAACTTGGCACCCAAAGAGAGTGACAGTAAGCGAAGTAACCTAGCCACAAAGACAGTTCTCATGCTTTACCATGGAGGAATCTAAAAAAAAAAGAAGTGCATTTGAATTTGGGGTTAACATATGGGGCTAGCAACATAGCTTGGTATAGCCCTGAATTAGACACATATATTCACTTTTTCCCCCACTCCTGGGATCTAGGGCCCAATGGTTCAAAGGAATCTTTATGTTCTTCCTCTGTTTTTCCTTCTCTCTCCATTTCAATAGCTGATTGGGCAAAAAAAGGGAGAAATTTAAGAGGACATCGTTACAGTGTCACGGGTTTCCCGTTCATCTTTGTCATCTGCTGAATCTTCAAAGGCCCTCTGGAATGCCAGCCTGAGGGTGAGCTTGGTTCTCCGATCCCTGTATCTCCCCACAAGGAAGTAAATGACGGGGTTGAGACTGCTGTTCACGCAGGACAGGACAAAGCCGATCTCCGGCGAGTAGAGAAATTTGTAGCCCAAGAAGTCAAAGAGGATCAGGACGCTCAGAGGCACAGCGAAAATGAGGAAGAAGAGGACGGTGAGCATGATGACGGTGAAGAGCCTGCCTGTTCGGAGGCGCTGGGAGCTGCACTTGACTCTAAGGAAGAGGGTCAGGCTGAAGAGCAGCATGAGGGGCGTGCAGAAGAGGAAGTCCNTGTATTGCTTTGGAGAAAGAGTGCTATGAGCTCCTCAGTCGTAATGAAATACCCCAAATCAAATACATCTCTCCTTTCTGTTTCTCTTGGGATCAGGGAAGAGACAGAAGGCATTTTGTGACTGACACATTGCTTTTATTCTTACAGCTTTGTGGCTTGGGACAGCTTTCAAAGGGCATGCCCGGTTGCTATCTATGTAGGTAACAACTAGCAAGATGCAAAATTTTGAGGAGAGGGCAAAATCATGCAGGATTTTGGAGAGGTGGAGATCCGCTAAGTGTGGCATCCATGCAGAAGAAGAAAGAATGAGAGCGTTCAACAGAGTAGAGAAGAAGAAAACATTGCTACTTACAGACAGAGCCGTAGGAGATGGGGAGGGCGTGACTACGTAGTGACTGTGTGTGCGCGTGTGCCTGTGAGAGAGGACTGGGAAGTGGCACAGCGGAGACAAGGAACACTGCGACACGTGTGGATGGTGAGGCATTTCTGAACCCGGTCCTCAAATGCTTACCTTCAGCCCTTGTGCAGCTGAATCGAGCTCTCAAAGAAGCTGGGTTCTGGCAGCAGCTCTAGAGTGTCTTTCTCTTGGTTTCTCATTTATCCCATTGGATCTTCTGGGAAACGGTTTCTGTGGAAAAGACGGGGAAGGTGTTTCAGTCTGCAGGTTCAGTTTTGTGTCTTCTGTGATGTAATGAAGCAGGTGCTGTCAGGAAGGAGCGTTTTCACTGTGCGGAGCGGGAGGATGGGATGAAGTCAGCAGCAGATGAGAATGGGTTTCTTTTATGTTGTGAAGCAAGTTCACATTTCTGCTCCGCTTCTCTGGTTGCTTCTACAGTAGGTGGGGAGAAAATTACCTGCCAGGGATTCCATTGCCAGCGATGCTCCGGGATATTGCTTGCATCTGTGAAAAGCTCTTTGTGCATTTGTACTGGGGCCAAAAATATTGTTATGCTAGGGATGTATAAGTGAGTGGTTAGTAGAGATTGTGAGAAGTTCTCTGAGGAGTGGCATTCTGTTTCGTTTTGTCTTTCTTGGAAAATCACTCTTGGTTTAGATTGGATTAATCTGCAGGACAGTACCCCTTTTCCCAATGTTAGACTAGATGATCTCAGAGGTCTTTTCCAACCTTAACAATTCTATGAAAATTCACTTCCTGTGCAATGCCTTATCCCAAATCCTGCCAAGACCCCAAGAAGAAAAATGGCTCGTCCAATGTGCCTGGGGTGAGAGAGACAGATCAGACAATGAGGCCTTCATTCCCTGAGTGCTCGGCATCAGTAAGACTTACTGGAGATGATTAGCCCTCACTTTCCACTCCGGAATGCTTGTGAGCCTTTCTTTCACAGTATGTGTAAAAAGGTGCCTATTGCTTTCTCCTGCTGATGGGTGGAACATCTCTAAACTGCACAGGGCTCTTACAGCTCCCTGGTGACTCGTTGCTCACCTCTGAACCCAGAGAAATAAAGTATTTTAAAAGGCTGAGCTGAAAGGGACTTCAGAAGGATAGTAAACACAGCAATTTATTCATAGCAATTAATAGAAATACTGCACACAGGAGATAAACTTGCTGCGTGCCACGTATAAAATGGACAGGAAGAAAAGACTTCTAATAATGTGGCTATGCAAATTTTGAAATGGGCGAGTGTTGGCTCCAGGGGGACAAATGGCCCTCAGTCTTCCAGTGTCACACTGTGAACAAGCAAGGATCCTTCTCCTCCTCTGCAGTCGGGAGCTGCCTTTGAGCAGACCTGATCCAAATTTTGTGATGTTGTGATTATCTGCCTTTGTCACCTCTCTCAGTTCAAATTAAGCAGAGCTTAGGACTGGACTAAGTCCTTTATCTACAGCTCCTTGCGTATGGACAATTGCTTTGACATGCTGTCTTCCGGCCTGGGTAGGACTGGGTGACTGTGTTTTGACAGTTAAGCTTTTAAAGTGTACAACCTGTAGGGCCTACAGTGGGGTTTCTCTATCGTATCTCGGGTCTCACCAGCCAAAGCCTGTTGGCACTGTTGTACCTCCTCTGCTCTTCTTTGTGCCTGCTCCCAAGTTGCTCTGTGGGTTGTAAGACACCACTTGGCTATGAGCTGGTGCAGCACCTAAATAGTGCAAAAGATAGCTGTGTGGAGGTGCTCGCCCCTCCTTCTGCCCCTGGTTAGCTGACCCCGACTCTCCTCTTTCAAAGAGGACATAGCCTTCTCCTACTAGCTGCTGCCCCTTCCTTCCTGTGGCATGAAGCCACATCTCCATGAAAGGTGCAAGAGAAGGAATTTGGCAGCCAGTGCTGGGGAGGGCTGCAAGGGGAAGGCTGCTCCTTCGAGGAGTGTGTGAGGCAGGCTGGGGTGAGGGAGAGAAGTGGGCTGGTTGTTGTAGAAGCTCTTGGAATGGAGAATGGGGTAGCTGCTTGAAGGGAGAGTGGGGATAACTACCGGGGGACAAAGGCTTGGGAAATGGAACCAAATCAAGGCACGGGAGAGTCTTGCACTCTCCTGCATGTGGTGAAACCCGGACCGTTCTGAAGCGTCCACATGCCCATACACATCCCTTCCTCCAGGCCTTAACTGCCCTGCAGAAATATCAACAGTAATGTGTGCGTCTTTTGCTGAAATCAATGAGAAAAGAAAGATTATTTCAGACTCCGGTGTCTAGGGACTCCTCGGAGGAGTGGAGGTAGGTTTGCTGTCCTTGGGGAACAGGTGACACCATCCCTCGCAGGCACTGCCTGCTGCTGGCACATGGACCGTGTTGAGGAGCACACTCAACACTTACGGCCTGGGCTGCCTGTCTCCTTTCAGCTCTCCCCAGGGAAGCAGAAATGTGGGCTTTTTTCAGGGTGCTGGTGGTCCCTGAGGAATGCACTCTTCTCATGTGTGACCGCTGATCTTCTGCATGCCCTGGCATCCTTCCAGAGAGACACCGAGCAATTCAGAGCAGAAACTTAGTTCAGATGCTGAGGACATTCTCCCTGGTAGGCTGGGCTGACTATTTTGGTGTTAGTTCAAGGTAGAAAAGCCTGAAAATGATCCTCATCTCCTTGCAGATCCTATCACTGACTTCTTTTGGACCACAGGAGATACATTGCAAATATCTGGCAGATGCTACCCCTGAGAATGTTTGTCTTTTACCGTGTATGATTGAGGGTGTCTCCAATGCTGGTTTATATGAAGGCATCACCTTTTAAATATCCAAGGTTGGGTGTAAAGTGTTCATATTAATGTGGTGTGTAAAATGTGTTCATGTTAAATGCCACGTGTCTTCATGATGGGTATGTTTAAGGACAAGCTGTCAGGATGGAAATTTTTTCATATTCAGTATGTTATTATCAGTTGATGACTTCTGAGCACAATAATGTTTTTCAATACAATTTGTTTTCCTTTTTAAAAAAACAACTGTTGACATTTTTAATAAGAATGGAAATGTTTCGGTTTTCCCAAAGACAAAAACATTACAGATATTAAAAGGAAAACATTTCTAACATGTTTTCTGATAAATGGATGGTCTCTTCCCCTGAGCAGTAGAAGTCAGAAGAAGAAAAATCTTACTAAAAATAAATTATGACCTAGACCTAATCTGAATTAACTATATGTACATTGCAGAACAGTAGCATTAAAAATTAAAGAATAGTAGAAATGGAACTCAAATTTCTGTTTTCAGGAACTGTAAACAGGAAGCGAAAAGCAACTACAGACATTAGGGTGAACCGCTGTTTTTTTAACTGGTGCATTTCAAAATTAATAAAAAGACAAATGAACAGAAAAAAACATAATAGACAATAGAAGAATGCAGCTTCCCTTTAGGAAAATATTTGCAGATGAAGGCATAAAGAGGAAATCTGTAAGGTTTCTCAAAGAAAATTACCTGTGTTGCCCTTTTCTATGAATTTAGGTTAAAAGAGCAAATGTTATGTAGTCTGATAGTACAACACTTCAAATAATCACATATTGCATCTCAAGGGACAGGGTCTAGAGAATAATTTGTTGCAAATTGTGGCATTTATTTACCTTTCTTCTGTTTCCTATTTTTTCCCTATCCTTGAATTTATTTCTATTGGTAGAGGGAGATGTTAGAAACCATGGGTTCTTATCATCCGTCCTTCTTGGAAGAAGAAAGAACAACCCAATGCATGCTCTAATTAGATGCAGATACTCTGTCCTGGGCCGGAGGAAGCTAAAATAATATGCAACTCCAGCCCTGTATTTCTTTGAAACACAAGAAAAGGGAGCATGCAACTCAGTGCATAAAGTTGTAAGGCAAGTTGGGAGGGGTTGAGGCCCTTTTCTACTACATCACAACTCTATGGTATGGAAGCTCCCACAGTTAATGGAAGAAAAGAACTTCTAGGGCAGGAATCATTTCACTCTTTGAAATGCTCACATTAGGAAGCAAAGCATCGTGCACTCTGTGAGCCACAAAAGGTTGCATGTGTTACTGAGATACAGGTATTTAAAATTAAGTGAGATAGATAGGAATTTCATGGCTGATTTCAACAGGAGAAGGATTGGTACCAATCTCATTTTCAGAGACTTGAGTGAAAAGTGACTGAGAATTTGTGAATTTGATATTCTTGTGCTCTGAAAGACAGAGTTAGTGAGCTGCAAATTCCGAGTGGGATTCCTGTGATGAAATGCAGACACCAAGACATTTCACCTTATGAAACTGAAACCATTTAATGGCCACTGAAAAGAAATAGGCAATTTCAGTGTGGTCCTAATACAGGTCAGATAAATTCTGCGGTCCAGGTGCTTACGTTTTTTCACCGAACACAGATGGAGCTTAAAGTAACTAGCTAAAGGGTATAGATCTACAGTGAAGATACTGAGGGAGAGGTGAGATAAACCTTCCTCAATACCTCAGAGTTCTTAAATTCTGTAAACTATTGGCCCTCAGCTCCAGACCAGTGTTACTGTGTTAGGCACAGGGCATTAGGAAGACATCGTTACAGTGTCACGGGTTTCCCGTTCATCTTTGTCATCTGCTGAATCTTCAAAGGCCCTCTGGAATGCCAGCCTGAGGGTGAGCTTGGTTCTCCGATCCCTGTATCTCCCCACAAGGAAGTAAATGACGGGGTTGAGACTGCTGTTCACGCAGGACAGGACAAAGCCAATCTCCGGCGAGTAGAGAAATTTGTAGCCCAAGAAGTCAAAGAGGATCAGGACGCTCAGAGGCACAGCAAAAATGAGGAAGAAGAGGACGGTGAGCATGATGACGGTGAAGAGCCTGCCTGTTCGGAGGCGCTGGGAGCTGCACTTGACTCTAAGGAAGAGAGTCAGGCTGAAGAGCAGCATGAGGGGCGTGCAGAAGAGGAAGTCCAAGGCTCCGATGGTGATGAGCAGGAGCTGGCAGCTCCTGGCAGAGGGGCGAACGGTGCACAAACCATACCCGAGCGTGTTGAGCAGCAGGGAGAGACCCCAGAGCAGGCCGGAGATGATGCTGGACAAGTGCTTTGGGCGGTGGCTCCGGCACCAGATCGGGCAAAGGACAGACAGGCACCTCTCAATGCTGATGGTGGTCAGGAGGTACAAGCCGGTGCCGTACATGAAAAGGTCCAGGAAGAGGAATATCCCAAACTGCACCCCCACGTTGAACTGCATCAGGTACTGAACCGTCTCAATGGCGATGCAGAGGAGATACCCAAAGTCGGCAGCGGCCAGGTTCAGGATGTAGACAGTGAAGTGGTTTCTCTGGATGCGGAAGCCAAGGAACCATAGGACCATGCCATTTCCCACCATCCCACAGGCAGCGCTGATGAGGCAGAAGCTCTCCATGAACTTGAGGACAGCATATGATGCCTCTGTCTTTCCCACAGCTCCACTCTGATTAGTCCCATGAGCCTGGCTGGTTGCAGTTGGAAGGAAGATTGGTGTAATTGAAGTACTCATAATGAGTGCTTTCAGACAGACCTGTAAGCAGAAAGGAGAGAGGTGGTAACTGCAGTGTGATTTTCCTTCATGGTGGTGCTTCTGGATTTGTTCCAGCTCTTTGTAGCCAGAGCTTGATTTAGGGAGGGATTGATGTTTTTGGACTTAGAGCACAGAGCGTTGTTCAAAGCACTGTATCTAAGGCCAAAGTCTATATGACATGTAGAAGAAGTTAGATTGTAGTGTATTTCTCCCTTTTAAAAACTAATTTCTTCAGGGTCCTTTTTGCAGTCAGTATTGGGAAACAAATATCTTAAAAAAGCAATAATAGCTCAGATTAATCATGGCTTGAAAGCACCCTCTTTCTTGTCTGAATAAAAAGAGAGCCTGATGTTAACAACTATGGTATAATTGTCTTTGCTTCATATGGCTAGGATTAGGTGAGACAAATCTTGTCAAAAGTGTGTGAAAGTTCTCGGCAATCAGCATACAAGCTTAATCAGCATGAAAGCTGATCGAGTTTCGTCCTGTGCATACGCCCAGAAAACATGGTAGAGAGTACTCAAAATAGCTGTTAGTTTTTTATGTTGATGACTGATTTCTATTTTAATAAAGTATAGTTTGGTGTGGTTTGTTTGTTCTCTTGCACCCTATGTACAGACAGTAAACAATTCAGTTTGACAGAGTCAGCCCTTAATAACTTCTTTCACGGAGAGAAACTGTAAGAACTATATGTGGGACAAAATGTCTGGCCCTGACAGACATTGGAATTACGGCTGAAATAATAATTTCACCTCATTCACTGGGGCCGTTCACCCTGCTTCTTCCCCCATGATACTGGGATCTGAATGAGAACTTTGGGAGTTTAAAAAAAAAAGTCAAAAAATAGATTTCACACCTTTTTTTTTTTGTCTGGTGAGGTCAAACAGCATGACTCTCTTCCTCTCTCCCCACCAGCTATTAACTTTGATGTGGGAAGGTAGAGACGTGTCTCGAAAGACAGCAGGAGATAGTTAAAAAGAAGAGAGGAACAAGTCAAAATGGGAAGAGCTAGGAAGATGTGAATCATTGAACAGTCTAACCAGCATGATTCTGCTCTCTCTTTGTAATATGCTGCAGCATACATGGAGACAGACTTCCATAAACAAGTGAAATGTGACAGATTCAATCATTACTGTTTCATCTCAGCACCCCAGATACCCCAGTGCTGCATGGATAGAGGCAAGATAAGTGCATGATGCAGGTTATTCCCTGGCCCAGCTGATGGCCTGGAGCAGTGGAGACAATCTTGCTGCATTAGTCCATGAAGGCATGCATGCCAGCGATGCTTGGTTGGGAAGCCAGCTGGGACTGTTAAACTTGGCTTTCACCATTAAAAATGCAAACATCTCATTTAACATTGCCTTTAAAGCTGCCATTTGAATTAATGGAGGTTTATGAGCACCTCCAACGGTAATGTATTGTATCCCAAGATATCCTTAGGTAGGTGTGTAGTCACCTCCCTGTCTTTGCTGCCTGCAGACCCGTTGCAGAGGGCTAGCTTCAGCGAGAGGATTAGTGTGTGGACAGCTGAAGTTAGCTGGGGTGAATTCCACCCTTAACTTCACCAGGGCTTGCCCGATGTAAAATCTTCAGGGCTGACTGAAACCAGGGAACTTCTGGCACTGCACCATACTCTTACATAGGAGGCTGGATGATTCTATCCTTAGCTGTTACAGGACCTCGAGTGCTTCTAAGGTTAAGACTTTAGTAAAGTCTAAAAAAAGAGAGAATTTTAGTACATACTGAATGGGACTACGGGAAACAAAAAACGTCTCCTTCAGAATGCACAGAATCTCTGTTGTAGCACAGCTTCACAATAGGAACATCCCTGAGGTCAAACTCACCTTCCCTTTCCTTATCTGGGGAGAGCAGCATACTGCCTGACCAACACCACTAGTAAAGCTATCTCTTCCCTGAACATCTGTAGCAAGCAAATTGAAAAGATATGGCCGTATGACTTTGTTCACTTCCTCGCTACCTGCTTGTGGGGTGGCAGCAAATTATCACACGTTGATGCCAAATAGAAAGCAGCTGAAGCAGCCTCTAATTCTGTGAACCAAGTCTGCTGTGAGGAGAAAGGAAGACCCAGCGGTTAAGTGGTTTTCTAGCATTTAGAAGACCCAGTGCAGCCGTATCTCTGCCACAAGCTATCTGTTTAACCAGAAGCAAATTTCCAATTGATTTGAAGAGGACATGAACATTTGAGTGACTCTTGAGCTCTGTCTAAGCCCTCTCCAGCCTTTTGACCCGATACCCATTTTAGGAAAGCGGCTATTCTACCTCCCTGCAGTCATCTCCAGAAGGCAATTGACCCCATCCTCCAGAAGGGCTTCTCTCTCCACTGGGCATTCAGGGGATGCCAGGTGGTTATCTGTCTAACTTGAGCCTGTCAAGCATATTTTCTAATGTTAAATGACATGGCCCTGTGCCATTGGTCATATATGTATAAAGACTGCCAGGTGCACGTTTGGCTGTAATGGATGCCCTGTGGATAAATGACAAAACATCAATAATTTTGCCTTCCACTGTAATGGAAGTGAAGAGATCCTTCTCTGACTTCTGTAGACTGTGGAGAAGAGCACCAAAAAAGTCACTCACAATTCTCATATATTTATTGTATGACTGATTTCTTGTTGTCTCCAAGGCACCTTCATGTCTCCAAGACGCATTCAACATGTGAGTCTACTTCCTTAACAAAACTAATTAATGAAAGCTTGCATGAAACAGCAGCAGACTGAGTCTAGGTGGTCTTTTTCTCTTTTGAGATTAAACATCCTCCCTGTGGTTTGCATGCTGCATACCACGTAGTTCTTGTGGCAGATGTCACTCTGAACAACCTTGACACCACAAAGACATTTTAGACTATGGACACAAAGTTATGATGTTCTATTTTCTTGGTTAATCTTAAATGATCATTTAAGACCAAAACTGCTAATGCTAGGTCTCTGAGTAATGGCATCTTATATTACAGAGGTGTATTTAGAGCAATTCAATAGCACTTGTTCATGGAAGAGTGTCCCCAGAATGAAGCTCTCCTTATCTTGAAAATGATCAAGACGATTGCTTACCTATAGCCAATTTCTAATCATCAGCAGAAGAAAATGGTCGATCTCCTTTCCTCAATTTTTTCCCTCCTCCCTTCCCCTCACCATCTCTCCAAAAGCATGACAGAAAGCATTAGACAGAGTGCAACGGCAAAGATACCATCTAGGAATTTCTCACCTTTTTGTGGGTTCCTTGAAATTTCAGTGATTGATTTGCAGCAGCTGCCTGGTATGGATCTGTTGGGTAAAATTGTCACCTGAATTCAGTGACATATGGTCCAGATAAAATCCTTGTATCCTACTGTAGTAGTTACTGTTAGACACTGTTTAAAAAGCCACGGTCTTTTCAATGTGACATCCAACATCCAGCCAATCACTGTCTTGGGGAAATACGTAGTTTGTGTGTGGTCGTTAAGGTTTGAACCACTTCCCCCTTTCCTCTTTGTACAGAATCTGTCACTGTCATGGCTCTGGAAATGGTTATTTAGTACTTCCCCCTTCTTCAGCCAGTCTCACAATACAAAGAAAGCAAGAACTTTCTGTACAAAATTATACCTCGCCTCTTGCACTGATGCTTTGTTTCCTACTTGTGTCCCTGAGATGCTCTTGTCTCATGTCCTTACTGCTGCTCAGGGTCACATAGATTGAGAAATTGTCAGTTGTCTTCCATAATGCCTGCTGATGATTTCACAACCTCCCTCAGCACAACTTCTCATTCCCCAAGGGCCTGTTGTCCCTGCCAAACCGGCCTTAACACACCCATTGCCGCAGCGTGTCCTCTTCTGACCCACAGCCTCTCCCAACACGACTTACCTCCCTACTTAGTCCCTGCTGCTTCACACAACCTTTCCGGGAGGATGGTCCAACCAAACTCCATAGCCTTACCACACCTCAGCAGCTGCAACTGCACAGCCTCTGCTTGCGCTGCCTTCAATACACAGTGCCCGCTTCTGATGTCCTGAGCTCTTTCAACGCAACTTCACACCCCACAGTATTACCTGCCACTTCATACTGTCTTTCAGCACAGTCCTTCACCACACCTCAAGCACTTCCGATTTCACAAAATCCCTCAAGATAGCCTCCAGCCTCATGCCTTCCATTTCCAGTTTCACAACTTCCCCCCCCCAAAGTGCCTCAGCCCCATCCTGCTCACCATCAAATTCACACCTCTTTACCACCTCATGTTTCTGTCAAGACAGCCCCTTGCCAGCATTCACTACCCACCCACAACGTCTCATTCACCTTCTCACCATGCACAGTCCCTCCACGCGCATGAGCTAACATCACCATGGTGTCCAGATCCACACGCCAAAGTGGAGTGAAAACAGAGAAAATCCCTTCCTGGCAGTAGGCACACCCGTACAGGGAACTCTTTTGCAACAGGAGATACTAGCAACTCTTGATTTGGACTTGTGCATTAAGTCACTTCTGCTAGTCCATTTGGCTACAGAAAGAAAAGGAGATGTGTATGAGACTAGCCAAAATGCTGCTGTGTGTATCAGTGGGTACAGAAGCTGGCACATCTGGCCCAAATTAGCTTAGCAGGCTAGATACCTGACAGTTCGCTTTTAGCCTCTTCTGTCATTTGTTGTTCCCCTTCCTTTCCCAAAAAATGTAAGACTGTTTTTACTTTCTTACCCAATACTCCGCTTCCTATAGTGACTACTGTTAACCCTTATTAACCCGGCCAGGACTCCAGGCTACAGTGTAAGGTGATATTTAAGTTAGAGGACTACTTTCACCCAGAGCCATATTTAACCTCCTCATTAATTTGGGCATTTGCATTGTCACTGCATGGATTGCTGGCAATTTGTGTCGGGAGATGGTTACATTACCTTGGTTGTTATTGGGCTATTTTAAATTTCAAGAAATGTCAACAAAACAAATTAATGGGCAATGGATGAAACTATTTATTGACACCTGTAAGTCAAAAGCTAAAAATACATGGTAGACTTCAGAGCAGTGATGAGCTTGAGTTGAACTGATGCATGAATTGGCATATCCGTTTGCTTTACTGTGTTTAATTTCATAGGTTCACCTTTAGCTGCAGAAGTTTTAACTGAAGAAAGACGAGGATCTTTTTGACAGCAAGATTGCATAGAATCATAGGATGGTTTGGAAGGGACCTTTAAAGATCACCTAGTCCAACCCACCCCTGCAATGAGCAAGGACATCTTCAACTAGATCAGGTTGCTCAAAGCCTGGTCCAGTCTGACCTTGAACACTTCCAATGACGGAGCATTCACAACTTCTCTGGGAAACCCGTTCCAGTGCCTTACCACCCCCATCATAAAATAACTCTTCCTTGTGTCCAATGTAAATCTACTCTCTTCCAGCTTAAAACTGTTGCCCCTTGTCCTGTCACTACAGGCCTTGTTGAAAAGCCTTTATCTGTCTTCTTATAAGCCCCCCTTATATATTGAAAGGCCACAAGAAGGTCTTGAGGAGCCTTTTCTTCAGGCTGAAGTCGCTCAGCCTTTCTTCATAGGAGAAGTGTTCCAGCCCTCCAGGAGAAGTGTTTTCATGGCCCTCCTCTGGACCCAGTCTAACAGGTCCATGTCTGTCTTGTACTGAGGACTCCAGAGCTGGTCACAGTACTCCAGGTGGGGTCTCACCAGAGCAGATCAGAGGGGCAGAATCACCTCCCTCAACCTGCTGGTCACATTTCTTTTTATAGAGCCCAGGATGTGGTTGGCTTTCTGGGCTCTAAGTGCATGTTGCCGGCTCACCAGTACCCCCAAGTCCTTGT
>VZTL01012625.1:0-18308 GCA_013400535.1 Scopus umbretta
CCCCCCAGTGAGTCCCCCCCAATGCACCCTGCACACCCACCTTCGCCCGAGCAAGGCTGCACACCCACCCACACCCCCTGCTCCTCCAGGTGCCACTGCAAACATTCCTGATGGCTGGATTTTTACAGGAATTAATTCCATTTTTAGGAAGTGGCTCCTTAGAGTTTCGAAGCCTGTAGGAAGCACAGGGAACACAAAAGCAGAAGCTGTGTTGTAGGGAAGCAGGGAAGCACGGGTCGTTCAGGGAGAAAGGATCGGGTGCTCCAAAATGCCACCCAGAGAGAACACAGTGCGCCCCGAAAGCGCGGAGCACATCCAGTCTCGTGCAGAGGCTGGGCCGGAGGCTGCCGTGGACCAGGCAAGAAACTTCTAAAAGAAGGTTACAGACTTCTCCCCGGGCTTTGCACGCTGGCTCGCCAGCAGCTTGTTTCTGAAGAGTTACGCACAAGACTCGCTTTGGTATTTTACCATTTCCCTACCCATTGCTATGTACTAGAAGGCCAAACATGAGCAAATGGGGCCTTCTCCAGGATGCAAATGGATTCAAGTACCGCCTGGAGCCGGATTAAAGACGTGACACCTCTTTAAGGTTTCTAACCCCCGCAAAAACTTTAGTACCACGTCGTCGCATTTGTGTCTGTGTCCCCCCCTTTCCCCCAAGCCACCGGGTCACAGTGAAGTACCATCTCATCTACCACCCTCCACACCTATTAAGATAAAAGCCATTTTTAGCACATTTGTATAAATCAAAGGGATTTTTTGCTGAAGGATTTGATTTTAAGACACTTGGATCTTACATATTTAAAAAAAAAAAAAACCAACACACAGAACTGAATGCGCTGTAAGTATGTTTGGCCCAAGTTCTCTGCTGACATGATGGAAAAATCCTGGAAGTCAAAGGCAAGATTTCTTACCCCAGAGACCATGCCTACAGAACCCATAAAGTACATTCCTGTCACTGTGAGTTATGCTCCCTTCCACATGCTAACGGATACCTGCGTAATATAAAAGAAAATATATCGTTGCTTATGTTGCGGTGACACGGCAGTACGGCCGATAGCCAGGCGCGGGAGCAGAAGCCGCAGTGGCCCTCATCCCCTCAGCTCCGTGCGATCTCATCGNGGGAAACGCGTGGAAGGCGGGAGACTGCAGCCTTTAACAGCGCTGTGGGCTTGCACCGAAGGGCATAACCTCTTGCTGTTGCAAAACAGGGCTAGGAAGGGATGGAAAAAAGCCACAGGAATGGTAAGTATGTTCCTCCATCCCGCTAATTTATCCTGCTGGCCATAGCTAGATGGATTACTCCCATGCATCAGCCACCTGTGCTGCCTGAAAGGAGCAGCCCTCGGTCACTTATCTGCACGCCAGCAGCACCCCGAGGCTCCTCCGTGGCGCAGCACACAGGAGCGGGGTGCCTGCTCCAGGGACCTTGCCAGCTAAACGGAGAAGAGAGTGCGGAAGCAAAAAGGGGCACAGTAAAAGTGAAGGTTTACACACGCAGAGAAGCCAAGGCAAACGCTGATCATGATGAAAATCAGGTCATGCAATCTGAAAACTTTCTACTTTTCCCACAAGGATGTTCAAATTCAGAAATCAAGACTGTTTGACACACCCTTTAGCTTTATCTACTTCTCTGAAGTAATGATTTAAACTCTTCATATCCATTAAAAGAAAAAAAAAATCTTTGTGCCTTCGCCTTCTATAATGGAAAAAAGTAAGCAAAGAAAACAAGCAACCAAAACCAATAATCCCCTAAGTAAACAAAAAAATCTGATAGTAAGTCATCACAGAATTCAAAAACCCAGAGGAAATCACAGCCCTGATCCATATCCATCCCTCTGGCAGACATCTAGAAAAATTCATTCTGGTGATGCCCCTACAAACCACAGCAGGGCAAAGAAAAGGTTCCAAAATCCTGTGCTCAGCTTTTTTTCCTTTACTGTTTCAGACTACCAACAGCCTGCATCCAATCAGCCAGAACTGCTCAGCTTTCATCCAGAAGGAACACACACAAAGTCCAGCCCATGATTTGCTGTTATTCAGCACTCTTACCAGTTTCCAAGAACTAACACCTCATTTCAGTGTCACTGCTCTCGATGCCAGCTTTTTCCCCTGCTTTTCGTAGTATGTAATTTTTCTATGTTATCAATCTCCTCGCCATTCACCCATTTGGGCATCCTTCCATCGAGCCTGGCATTTCGTCTGTGTCTGAAAACTTCCAGTGGTGCCAAGTGTTTGCATACCTTGCAAGTGTTATGTCAAACTCTGCCCCTTAGAGCTGCCAAAAACCACCACTCAAAGTTAGCAAAGCAAATACCTCCTTAGACAAGCTTAATAAACATGCCAGGAGAAACCCTAGACTTCATAAAGACATTGCTCGCCTGACGAGGCCAAGCTTGAGGTCTTCAGCACCCTTTCATGTCCCATTTAGGCCAACATCCATTATCCTTGTCACATGTTCTCCATCCGCACTCTACATAAGTGCATCATATCTGAGCACACAGATTATTTAAAACAACCAATCCCAAACTCCACACCTCTTTTCATGCTGCAATTACTTGCTATCAGACCAACCTTGTCTCTAATCAGTCTAAACGAAGACATTTAGTTTGTGGCATAAATCAACACAGAGGGCAGATATGCCTAGAGTTTTGCACTGTGCGCAGAAGCTAACTTTGGTACCCATCAGCTCTTATGCCCTCATCCCAAATAAATCCTCATTTCTTTGTATTCTTGACTGATGACTACCGATTCCTGACAAGAGTGGGAGTAGACATGAAAGAGTACATTGAACAGAGAGAGGTGGAGACGAGGAGGGTCCGAAGCAGTGAAAATGAAAGAGTAAGAAGGCGGCAGGGGGGGGTACAGAAGCATGGGGGAAAAGTGCAAGGGAAGTGAGAGGAGGAGGAAACAAGATCTGTGGAAAGCGGGAGATTGAGAACCTGAGACCAAAGCAGTCAAGTCTTCACTAGGGCCCAAAGATAACCCCTGAGAAGATCAGAATGATCTCAGCTCTGTAGGCTTCAATTTCAATAGCATATCACAAACCCATCACTCCTAAACCGCTACTCGCAGGCGGACATGAGCGTTGCAGCAACTCTTTGCCTAGAAAACTTCCATCTGACATGTAATGTTTTGGAAAGCGCCCTTCGCCTCTGATGCCAGCTCCCACCCACCGCTTGGCTGGGAGCCCTTCTATGCTCACAAGAAGGAGCCCCAAATTCCCAAACACTAGAAGATCCCACAAAAGGCTCTCCAAAGCAAAGCACTTAAAAGAGGCCTAATTTGCCAAGGAGGGGGGGAAGACAAGGTTTGAGAAGACACAGTCCCTTTGAAGTGTGAAGCTGAGCACCCAAGAAGAAACACACCCAGAAGTCACATGTTAACTTTGGGAAATGCTAGTCACCAGGTCAAACGCTGCTCTTTTCCATCACTGTGGTCAATCCAAAATAGAACAAGCAAATCCAGTTTGCACCAAGATAATAAAGAAATACATTTAACTTAGCAATACTAAATTCAGGACCACCGTAACATTTTATGGTCATTGGTAAAACAGGCACTAATTAACAAACAACAAAACCCCAAGATACCTCCAATGTTATGAGATAGATGGATGACAACAAGGAAGTCATACTAGATTGCACTTACCTTTCCATCTTCTTCACTCAACAACTTCAAAAAAACATCAGTGACTTACCATCATCCTGGAAGTCTGATGGAAGTGAAGCATCAGATGTCATGGAAGGAGCCAAACTCCAGCTCTGATTTTCATCAGAACTGTCCTGTCCAAAGCCAGTATCATGCTGATCCTCTCCTAGAAAGAGGAGAGACTGATTTTAGTGAAAAGGACTCATTTCTAAATCCAAATCTTATTGCCCACACTATGAGTCATGTTTCCTCCTGGTTCCCACCTTCCACTGAAGTTGTCTACAAAACCCAAAACCAGTTCTGTAGGTTTAAGGCCAGACTCATCATTGAGGGCCAAGGCAGCATGTTCCTGCTGCAAGAACACTCATGCTGGACATGCACAGAATTCACACCTGGAGGGCATACAACGAGGAGGCTGGAAATGGCAGTCTTGAGGTCAAACTACCAGAGCTATGTCCAATTCCTTCTTCTTGCCCTCAGTACATGACCTCTGCATAAATCATCCATCTGTAAAATGGAGGACTACGCTACCTGCTTCACTAGAATGAAGAATCTTCCTATATCGTAAGAAAAAGCTTTAAGATCCTTAATTGAAGAGTGGTAGGGAAAAAAAGATTGCCTCCTTATGACAGGCAGTCACATACAAATTAACAAAGCAATGTGCCTGTGTGTGGAGGCAGGAGCTATTACCTCCCCATACTTGATGTTGCATTGAATTTTTCTGTAAGAAGATGTTTTGCTAGGGAATTTGCTACTGATATTGGATTTTATGCAGAAGGCACTTCGATACTACAGTGATAGATGTTAATATCAAATTTTAATATAAATGGAGTGCAGCTAGCCTACCTGTAGCAGAAAACACTACTCCCCCTAAACAAAGTGAAAAAGTGGTCTTTCAAGCCTTTGCCTTACATTTCCTGAATACACACAGCCCAGGCTGCTGATAACAGAGGTAAAGACAGCTGCTTACTCATTCAACACACAACAAATAGCACAAAAGGTGAGTTTTCAGCTGATGTTAATTGTGTTCAAACACTAAAAACAAGTTTTATCTCAGCAAACAGAGGAACTGTGCCCCACAGCTTAAATCAAGCACTGATGAAAGGGTACCAAGGGCTGGAACGGAGGGCTACAACGCTCTTCCTCCCACCAAGAAACACAGTGGAGACGCCATTAAGTCTCCAGGTGCAGAAAGATGTGACACAATATTTTGGATATTTTATCTTCAACATCCCAGGTTGCAACCTTCCCTTGCTTGCTTTGAGCGTGAAGCTCTCAGAGACCCTGGGCTCCTGCATTGAAGGGCACATTTTCAAGAAAACTTCAATTCTTCACCAAAAGGAGCAATCTGGCTATGAAGAACATAACACACACGAGATCGTCGACCCACAGATCAGTTCCTTAAAAAAGCAAATCACACTGGGTGCCAGACACCATGATAGTCTTGCTGATAGTATAAGCTCAAAGGTCTTGAAAAACTGAAGAAGATTTGACTTTGAGATTTACCAAAGGCCTACGGGGGTCAATGACAGAACAGAGGGGTCCCTGGCAGTCAACCCTTTAAGCCATTACAACTTTCCGAACAGGGGAAGAGCCCAAGAAGTAATCAAATCTTTTCCCAGCTCTACGCTCACTTGCTTCCAGCAGCCATCCCAGCACACATTGCAGAACATCAGATTCCAGAGAAAAAGGAAATTCAGAAAATAACTTTTCTCCTTTTGGGAGGTGCGTCATTCAGCACCTGCATTACTAATCTCTCATGCCAAGAAGAAAGCTGCAGGTCCCTGGCCCAAAAGGGGCAGGCTCTGATCCCTCCTGCGGGATCAGGCATCAGCAGAGGTGGTACTGCAGTCATCTTCCATTCATGGGCTACTTCTAAGTGACGAAGTGGAAGCAAGGCACGTTAATCTCTGCTACAAACAAACTGAAATTCATGCATGCACCTTCACGAGAGGAAAAAAAAAAAAAAACACCACACCAAAAAAAAACAATTAGGGGTTAAAAAGCAGAGACTGAAACCTCCCGCTCTGCTGGCCAGACTCTGGGAAGCGGAGCACATCCATGAGCACACCACTGACCGCCTGACCTTGGAGGAGTCATTTCAGTGCTTTGCTCAGTTGAGTGTGACAAGGGGATGTTTCTTCCCTGTTTTACTGTAGCACTTTGAGATCCTCAAATAAAAAGGCTCTAAAAAGCCGATATAAAAAGCTGCTACCAAACAGCAACAGCTCAGTGGCGTAGGAAAACACAGCATTCATTCCAATGAGTCGTCTTGCTCCGTGCCGTGCTGCAGCATTGCGGGCTCGACTATCTGCAGTGATGTGAAGATGCCAGCATTATAAGACAGTTTCCATAAGCCCGTTCAGCCCCTTAAAAAGAACATTTTCTTCCAACCAAACTGCGCCGTATTAAACCCGGCTTTTCAAACAAACACCAAGGTAACAGGTGGTCCCCTATAACGAGATACAGGTGCAGGATTATTGCGATAACGAGCAAACTGTTCCTGGTTCCCGACTAGCAGGAGGCAGCGAGGCACGGAGCAGCCGCCGCGCTGGGGAGGCACGGCGCACGCATCGGTGCATGGCTGCAGTAAACCATTTGGAACAAGAACAAGGGCCCAATCAGGAAAGTTACTTGCAAGAATAAGTCACCGGCTTTAACGGCAGGAGAAGCCGGTACACACATCAGCCATGGGGAAGAATCAAGCCACGGGTCTCTCTTTTGGCAGAATAATTCCCAGGCATGAAATAGCATACGGGGGGGTTGTCGCCACAAATGCGCTCTTTCTTGCTGTCCCCATGCAGGAGCGGAAACTGGGGTTTCACGTGTTCATGCAAGATACCATAACCCACTCAAATATACCCAGGCTGCAGTAGGTACATACATGTATCATGCCAAGCTCAGCAGGGCTCCAAACTGTGTGAGCCGCTGCAACACAAATCAAGGCAAACAAAGGCATTTTGTTTGGGTTAGTATTAGGAGTATTTTCAAACATTGCTTGTAGTTTCAGTAACAAAAAAAGATCAACAAAAACTCTGCACACTTAGCTACTTAAAACGAATCCTATTGCCTTTCTATTTGTATTTGCATTACGAGAACTTCTTGTGCTTTAATCCACTTCTCCATAAAGTTTATGGAGCAGCAACAGCTAGTTGAGTCCAAGCAGAAAAATTAACCAACAACTTGTCAGGGGCCAAGCTATTGTTCTGAATGAAGAAAAAACTCATTAGCTTTTAATGAAAACACAGGGAATAAAAACCAAATAGCACAGAACCCCAGCAAATAATTACTCTGCACCTGACGCAAAGCTGCTCTATCTTCCTACTCAAATCCTCAGCAAAATTCCCCAACTTACCACTCTTTGGAGCACGAACAAAAGCAAGTTTGACTCTAAGGGAAAGAGCAAGAGGTTTCTTGGGCTTACACCTCATCCAGAGGCTCCCCTGGCACTGTTTGGCTACCCCCGAGTGTGCTAAATACCCGGCTTTCTTGCTTCACGATAGTTGTGGCACAGGGGGGAAAAAAAAAAGCAGACAGACAGACACTAACTATGCCATCTTTCAGCCGTCTGACATTTTCTGCAGAAAGAGTTTCTCGCACAGCAGCAGAAAAAGGGGCTTGGAGGCATTCTGTGCAATTAACGCAGATATCATGCTTTATACGTATCGATCCTGCGCAAATGGCCGAGGGGACAGATTGTGTCTCCGGTGACGGGGGTGCGCCCAGCGGAAGACGGGGTGGCAATTCGGAGCGCAGCGACTTTGGCCAGCAGGGTCAGGCAGGTCGCACCAGGTGCCCGCAGGACCTGCGGACATCGCACAGACCTGGCATCAGGCAGCGACGCAGCCTCCGGCAGACCCCCGGCGTTGGAGGAGAAAAAAATTACTGCGAGGAGAATGAAAAGAACCTAATTAAGCACTAGCTGGGCTCCAAGCGAGCAGCGCAAGCGGGACCTACAGGAGACAGGGTCGCCACGATCAGGGAACACACTGTTGCTTCCTTCTCCACAACCTCGAGAGCACAAGCGCTGCTCTCTGTGAGGCAGGGAGCAATCTGAGCCTACCCTTCCTGCTTGCTTCGGGGCTTGCGGTGCTGGAGGGCAAAAGTAAAAGTCCTGCCTCTGCGCTGGCGTAGTTGCAGGATCTGGCAGAGGGCAGGTCTTAGGACAAATGCTAGAAAAACCTCAGTTCAGGTTCTAGGTTTGCTACGATTCTGTTGCGCGGTGTCAGAACGCACCTCCGTGCCCATTTCCCCTTCTGCAGAAGGGAGGAACAGTTACTCTCTTTTAAGACTAAAACCTCTTATTGAGGCTTCAAAAATCAAGTTCTCCAAGACTGAAAATTTTCCACATATGAACTGGCAACGAAGTTTTCCTTTCTTTAAGCGGCAGTTTGCCTCTCCGGGAGGGGGAGCTGAATTAATGCATCCTGGCACACACAGGAAGAAAAACAATCTAAATAGGTGAAAGGGCTTTGCATTAGGAAAAAAAAAAATCATCTCCAGTAGCTTGTTAAGGGAACTGCAATTAAGCTTACTTTGTATTCAGTGAAGGTCTTTATCTAGGTACCTAGAGTTTCATTAAGCATCTTTTCAGAGCATAAGAAAAATCAATACCAAGCGAGTTCCATTTACTCTTTTATGATAAGCTTGTTCATGCCAAAGCGGAAGTAAAATCCCCAACTCGAGTTAATATTCAAGGAAACGAAGTTCCTGCTTTAAAGTAATGACTCCTTAGTATTGTACTACAAATAAAGGTCTCTGATCCAAATCCCATCTGCCTTCATGCTCGACAGTGTTAATATCTCTAGATTTTCAGGGACTAATTTAGCAGTAATGCATTTCCCAAAGCAGAGCTGTAAAAGTATTATCAATACTATGGTTTAATATCCCTTACTACAATCACTTGCTGAAATTATGGAGAATCACATGGAAACACATCAACAGAGACGCACCCACACAGTAAGTACTGCTCACATGTAAATATATTATAGCTTAGCTTTTGTAATGTAGTTAAAGCTCCGTCAACATCGCTATTATAAATTACATACCTTTTTAAACACATTTATGTGCTAGAAAACGTATGATGTTTCTTTTTTGAATGCCTTAAAGGCTTCATCGGCTCCTAAGCACCCATTTGGGTCCGTGTGGTTAGCCCCTGTGATTAATATGTGAATAGCTGAGGTTTGGTGGATGCAGATTTTCTGCACCTTCCTCATACAGGCCGTTGACTTCGTTATAGCGCCAGTGCCTGGCTAACATTACATTTGCCTGAAAATCCCCTGTTTTCTATTGCACATCACTGTGATACGTGTACGGGTCCGTCCTCCCCTCCCCAGGCTGTACCAGTAGCAGTGGTGTTATCAACAAGCTGCAAGGGAAATTTCTGTATCTGCTGATCTCAAAGTGTTTATCCCCCTTCATAAATATTTTCTCGGGTGTGGAGATCACGCACAGAAGGAAAAGAATTTTGTCCCTGGCTCGCGGGGCAAACAAGGCCACGGCGAGAGCAGGACCCATCTCTGCTTACGCTGCGTTTTATCAGCGGGACAGGCCTACCTCACGGCGGTAGGGTCAAAAGCAAAGCGGGGGACCCTCCTCGCACACAGGGGGAGCGGGTTGATCAGTGTTCTGGACACGTCGACCCAAAGAGGTTTTGGCTGGCTGAGAGGCGAACCCAGTCCGAGCCTAATTCTGTTCAGCCCGCAGGCAGTTTTTGCTAGCTACACGCACTAAAGCAAATTAACGGCCCTCCAAAAACGCCACTCGCGTGAAAACCCGAGCAGCAAGCGGAAAGCTCTTCTTCGCAGGAGGCTGGCGGGGCAGCGCCGGGGCTGCAATGAGCCCCTCTGCCCAGCAGGGCGGGCTGCAGCGCGCAGCATCCCCGCACCGCGGCCGCATCCCCGGGAGTGGGAAAGGGCACCAGGCAGGAGCCGGGCAACGCGACAGCCGGCTGCCCAAAGCACGGAGGGAGGAAAAGAGCCGTTTTCTGGGATGCAAAGCCCGCTCCTCCTGTCAGGCAGGGGGGGATCAAAGCCCTACAGGCCCAAGTATTTTATTACACGGAAAGGGATCCAAGATCTGCAGCGCTCCGCTCTGAGAGCATAAACCCAAAGGAGGCTGAGAAGCTCAGAGCTGGCTGGGCTTAAGATATTTTCCCTCCCTGCCACACAGCAAAGAAACTTCATGATTATACAAAAAAATACTTATACAGAAAATAACCTGGAAGTTAGTAATTTGTAGACCTTTGATGCAGACTTTCAAAGCAAAGTCTTCCCACAACAGATTACGGGTTTGTTTCCAAGAAGGAAAAAAGCAAGAAGCAACAACAACAGAAAACCCAAGCCCTGCTCGCACACCGAAGAGGCCACCCCACAAACGGCATTCAGGGAAGTTTGCAACTCGCAAGCCTTGCCTGCGAGAAGGCTTTGGCAGGGCTGCTCTGCGAGACAGCAAAACTCCTCCTCATGAATCCAAATAGCTGACGAGGCTGGGGGGGCCCTAGTTGTCCCCCCAGACCCACAAAGAAGCTGCTGAGCTCATGCTGCATCTCTCCCATTACTCTGTATTTTCTAATCCCCTGCCAGCCCCTTGTGTCATTCCCCAGCTGAGCTCTCCTCTCCAGTTTTCTCTTCCTTCTCTCACTGTGTGCTTGCTCCCTCCCTCCCTCCCCCTCTAACTTCCTCCAGCTCCTCTCTCGCAATCCTTGGCACCCTTTCAGTAAAGGCACTGCACATTCTGCCTCTCAAGTGGGCAGCAGCTACACAGAACAGCTGCCTGACAGGGGAAGCACAGCACATTTCAGTCTTGCTAGGAACGAGCCTGAAACCCAGCGCAGCAGAAGATTCCCACGGGATGTAAACAAGTAAACAAGATTTATTCTTTCTTTTATGACCTGGTAACACATCAGTGAAATACAAAGCCCGTCCAATGTGAGCAAAACCAGCCTAAAGCTACCAACAGTTTGTATTTCTGTCCACTAATAAATTATTCCTCATGAGCCTCTTTGAAGAGAGGTGGTCTTCATTTACAGGACGGGGATACCGAGGCAGAGGAAGATCACAAATCTGCACTTTGGTTCAGAGGTACCAGCTCTGCTAAGAACACAGCAAAACAGCATCTGTGAAGCCAGACCTCACGCTTGTGCAGTGCAATAATTAACGGTTCCGCAAATACAGTCTGGGATCTAAAAAAAAAAAAAGATGTCAACATCATTTGTACCAAAGAGGAGAGTGTGGGCCAAATAGTTTTGAGTAATGTCCGTTGCAGTGTCAGCAGGTTCAGCATATTTTCTTAGCCAAAACCCTTCCAAGCGAACGAGGAATAAACAGAACTAACCCATGAGGGAGCTGGAGTTGAGCGAGCATATTCCAATGACAAGACACAAGGAGGCTGTCTTGCCCGTATCTGCAGCAATTTTCACCGTTAAGAAAAAATAAGTACGGACAGTGAATGCAAAGACAGGAGCGTACAGCAGAGCGATAGGCACTCTAGGGACTGGAGAAGATGCCCCTTAGGCATTTATGATAATGTAAAGAATTATTTGAGAGCTGCGTTTCAGGATGGAGTCTGACTAAAGGGCAGAATTAGTACTTTGTAGATAATTCAGATGGGGTTACTGCTCTACAAACCAAAGCAACACAGAAAGCGTTGTGGGGAGAGGGGGGAAGAGAGACTTGGAACTCCAGGTTTGAACCAGCTGAAGGCTTGGAAGACCCAGGAGCTGCGGACCCAGCCCCGCGCTCCCAGCCCCACCTCGGCAGCGAGGGCTCTGGATGCAGAGGGCACCCATTTCCCTGCTCCCCAGCAAGGCTCAAAGGCACACAACAAGGCACTCCCATCCCTAAGGGCTCTGAAACATCTTAATGGCCAAAACAGATAATTTACATCCTTTTTGCCCCGTTTTTGTGGAGCAGGAGGGTCTATTACCCACTGTGAGAAAGCTCAGGTGATGGCATACGTGAACACTCTCGTGCTCTATCCCCAGTGGAGCAATTTCTTGAACGTTCTTCTGTTCTGCATGAGCACAGAGCAACACACATTACAATAACCCCTGAGATTTCTTTTGAATAAAGAAAGCTGCAGCACATTCCTATTACGCAAACAGGTTCGGAAAACGCAGAGGGTTCATTTGAGAAGGCTCTCTATCTCCAAAGCTGCTCATCAGGCAATTTAGACAATCTAATAATTAGAGTATTTTATTAACTGACCAAAGTGAGAGCAATAGAACTTGTTAATACTTAACTTACTGGGGTTCCCCAAACTGCTGTATATTTAGCATCTTTACTGATGTTTTTATACCTTCTTTATGGTNATGCACACCCCAAAAAAAAAAAAAAAAAAAAAAAAAGAGTGCCTAGCGTTTTCAAGAAATGCTGAAAAGGCCTTTCTGAGCTCCTTGTGCCACAGCAATATGGATTTTAGTCAGGGGTAAATATCTCCCCCTTAATTACTCCGTGCTCACAACCAGCTAAACCTATTTCTGACCACTACAGAACCGCATTCAAGGGCGCTCGTTGGAGCAGCCTGCATCGAGAGACTTCGTCCCAGTCCCAGCCCCACCTTGGGACGAGGCTGGGTGTCAGCACACTCGAGCGCCCCGCCAAGTTTTCTTGCCCTCTCCAGCCGAAGGGTGCTGCATAGCCTGTTGCAGCTTGGAATCCTAGTTTTTTTAAAAGATTTTAAAGCTTCGGACATTTTTCCAAGCAGAGCGTTCCGTTTTCTCCTATAATTGTTACTTGCCTCCAAAATTTGTGCTCAATACCTTAGGTAGCAGAATAACTTACAAGTCGGTGTAAAAGCAAAACTGTGCAGCTGCTCTGAGTCTGCAAAACTACAAAGGAGGGATTTCAATGGAAAAAATACTGTCTCTACACAGATTAATTTGCCCAGAATATAATACATGCACAGAGGCAAAGAACTGCATGCTCAGAGCTGCAGGAAGCAAAACCTCAGCGCTGATAAAGGGAGCTGTCAAAAGTGTTGATATTAAAGCTTTTCTTTTTTAAGTTAAAGAACACATGCCTTTGTGTATATTTTATTTTTCATTAATTACCTCTGTTCCACACACCCCCCAAACACATCTTGGACCTTAGAAGGCATTCCAACAAAAGTTTTTTTGTTTTCTTTTTGTCTGTACGTGTTATGACATTTCAAGAGTTGTAGCTGGCACTCATGTTTATAAAGCAGGGGAATTCCACGCATGGCGATAGAATAGATATTTTAACAATATGTTACAAATATTGTCAATTCGATATTTTTTCCCTTGTGTTTTCAAACACATCATAAATCTAGACTAGGTTTCTGTGTATGAACCCTGCTTACCACTGAGCTGGAGACTCTTGGCATGAACGCAAAGAGGGTTTTTTATAAATAAAACTTAGTAAAATCACTATGCACTCCATTAATTCAGGAACACTCTGCCTCAGCTTCAAAGGGGATCTTTACTGTAAAGATGGTGGGTTTGCTGCTTTAATGATTTGCTACTTGTACTTGTCATAACTACATGAGCCAAATATGCAATAGCAGGGAGCAGCGGTTTAGGGAAATGCACAGTTCCGTCTCCCATCCAGCTCCGCTCCGGTTCAATTCAATAGATTTGAGGCTTTATATAGAAAAGCTACTTCATAAATCTAACACTTGAGGCCTTTGTATAATGCCAGTTAGTGAAAGAAAACTGCACGCATGCCTTAGGTATATACACACCTCGTGCACTGCTACGACATCCAACCCTGAGAATAACTGGCGACCCATGAAGTACTCCGCATCCGAGCCAAAGTAGGGCCGACAGAGGTAAAACGATACACACTTCGTCTACATAGTATATACTATGAGATAAGTGGCCCACTAAGACTTTCCACAGTTATTTACTTAATCCTTGTACAGAACACGAAGGTTCCCAATTTTTAAGCCATGTTTTATCCCAGCTTGTCCCTTGCCCCACCTCCCTGCCATACGTTTATTCCATATGAATATTCCATATTCCTGCCATATGTTTATTCCTCCCTGCCTCAGAGGGGCAACATTTTCTGGGGTTAGGGCACAGAGTGGGAGAAGCAGCAAATCTGGACCCAACTCCTGGACACACCTGTAGATGCTCTGGTACCTTAAGCACATTTCTTGAGCCTTAGTTTTCCCAAATTTAACAAATGGGAACAAGCACCCTCGCTGTCTCGCATGCTTTGACTACTTATGAGTATTTTGAGGAATACTACTATTCAGAAAATACTCATGCAGCACCTCAGACAAAACCATTTGGGATGAATTTTTGATGGGAAAGCAACACTGTTATCATAAGCTCACTGAACATAAATCTGGTTTTATTCATCTATTTGGGGTTGTTTTCTTCAAAATAAAGTAAAAATTCATTGCCTACAATTGCATCTACTGAGATTTTCAGTGTGAATGAGTACGTGGAAGCCAAGTCCCCTATGCAATGCCATGCTAAGGGGACACGCGCCCAGCAGGAAGGCGCATGTACCCCACAGGAGGATTTGGAGGCACAATTCTTCATCAGCCCCAGGCTGGAGCCCTCGGCCGGCAGGGCAGAGCCACATTTTCTCCATGTCCAAAGATCTGGGTCTTCAAGCAGAGCATTAGAGAGTGACTTGTGCTCCCGAGAATCTCAAAATACTGTGCAGGCATCGATGATTTAATCTAATACATTTCCACTAGTGACTATATTGTCTTTTTACACTTGCCCATCTTTGCACGTCTTTTGGGTTTGGGAATGGAGAAGCTGAAACACACCAGTGACAATAATTTAGTGCAAAGTCCCATTCCAGCAAAGCCAAGCCTGCAGCCTGACCCACACCTCTCATTTAGCCACATATGCACCTTTTCCTTCTTTAATCCCTCCTTTTGCATTCCTCCCTGTCCCCCCGGTTCTCTTCCCAAATACTCATTTCCCTCTCTTCCTATCTAATGCCAGATTCCCTTGCAGTACCCCAGAACGGCCTGTCGCTGCTCCCTCAGACCATTTGTTTCTTCTAAACCAAAGCTGTTGCAGAACATTTCCCCTGCACTGAATTGTGAGAAGAGAGAGAAACAGCAGAAAGGAACTTGGGGGAGGGCTACAAATGACCCAGGTCCTCTCCAGATTTTCCTTTGCCAACTTTCCTTAGCTCTCTTTCACACAAAGGGGAGGTTGCTGCAAGACAGCAAGGGCATCCAGGCATAAAATATATTAAGTGTATTAAATGCTTCACATAGGCAGTCAGTCCTCCTCCAAGAGGAAATATGAGTCACCCTCGGGTTCTGTTCAAAAAGCACCTAGGGAACAAGGCAAAAATTACTTGAAGCTACGCACTACAGTCAACAGCATCACTTGGTGCATGTGAATTGGGCACGGCAACTCATCCCTCGTCTTACGCTCTGTTCAGTTACGTTTTTCTGAAACTGCACTGGCCTACCCAACTCAGCCCCAAGACAAGACCTACACTCCTGTTTCATATACGTTTCCACTTGCTGGGAGATATCAAGACCGACTGTATTAATTTCAGCCCATACTGGAAACCAACAGGTTGGGATAGTTGGAATCACTGAGGCTTTGGTCTTCAGCAGGATTTCAGCATGGCTCCAGGTTCAAGGAGCTCAACTGCCTTTACCAGATGTGGTCACGAAGGTGTGCTTAAACCCCTTTAGAAAAGTGATTTACTAGATACTACAAAGAAAACCCCAAACCTTCTTAGAAAAAGCCTTTTCCTTTGTCACATCAGCCTGTCATTTAATACACTGGCAGCACAGCTAGGCAGCTAATTTATGCCTGGTTTTTTTGCAGCCCTCTTACCAATATGTCCAGGCACAGAGTTTTGTGGGTTTTTTTTCTTCTTGAAAACGAAGGCCCACATTGTAGTTCTCTGGCTCTTTTCCATTCAGTATGCACCAGCTTCTCATCACCACCTTTCCTTGCCCCAGCAAGGAATCACAAACTAGAGTCGATGCTCTCAAGGTGATGTCCCAGCCTATGTTTTAACTCCCAAGCTGTCCTGTTTTTTCAGAGTAGTATTAGTTCAAATGACATAGGGACACATTTAGAGATGTCTACCTGAAGACCCAAACACTTGTGCAGCGATTCCCAGCAGGCATTTAAGCGAGCTAGGCACTTCATTTACAAATCTATATAACACAGTTCTACAAACCAATCTTTGCAATATTACTTAGGCTTCTAACTCTTGTATAGAGTAAAGAATATTTCAAAAGAACAAAAGCATCCCTCCTCCACCCTCTAAATTGTATGAACTTTCAAAATTTAAAAAAAAAAAAATCTCATTTTGAGCCCTTTTATGTGTTCTAATCCTCTCTCTCTTCTTTTTTTTTAATTTTGAACACAGCTGTCTGTTGTACTTTCTCAAATGATGCCAGATGCTGGGTTCATCAACCAAACGCATGAAAACAATGGTTTGAAAGCAATTAGAAGCACCGAGGCTGCACCGAGGCTCATATTAAAATGTGATAACACTGTTCTAGTGGGAATTGCAACGCTGCTGCATTTCTGACATTTCTGTGCTGCCAGACAGACAGGATGTGCTGGAAGTGGGCCCTGATTGAGGAGGTAACATACTGGAATTTATTCCTAGAGTAAATGAAGGATTAGCTGAATTGGAACACTCGCAAAGATTTTTATTATGGCCCCAGCTCCCATCTTGTTTGAACACTGGCAGATCCTTCTGCCTGTGCTCACTTATCACAACCATTACCTAAGGAAAAAGGACAAGCCCACTGAACCACATGCCTTGGCTGTACCCAATGCTCCAAATCAGGAATCAGAGCTAAGCTCCACCGATCCGATACAGAGTCAAAGGAGCTCCAGGTCAGCTCCGAGCAAATGCATATCCATCAATTGCTCTGAATATGCAGAAGTACCCACTGACACAGCTTGTGACCTGCAGGCACCCTGGAAAGTTTAAATCATCATCCGCATTATTGCGGAAATGAAGATCAAAGTCACAATCAGAATCTCCCAGCTTGTTAACAGACATAACAAGAGATGGTCACGGTCCTGAAAAATTTACAGCCTGACCATTTGTCTACACCTGGAGGTTGATTCAGTTTCAAGTTTGGGTTAACATGAAGGATTGAGACTGGAGGAAACTTGCTGAAGGTTACCCAACAGACCTCGCTCTCAAGTCAATGGCCCATGGGAATATACTGCCCTTTCTGAACTTTAAGACTCCACTGGAGACAGAAGTTTTGCAGAAAAGTTTCCTGCACTTGTCCAAGGCAATATGTTTATGTCAGCACCGGGCAGTTTTGTATTATTTGCTCTCAAGGGTAAGGAGAAATGGACTTCTACTGCCCAGAAAGAATACTAAGCCCAACTCCTGCTGTAGCCCTCGCTACAGCTTTACCCCTTTCCACCCCTAAGAACTGCCACACACAGCTATACATTCAGTTTAAGCTCTTTTCCTCGTTGACTTTACATAGAAATCACCACACATGTCCAGCCCTTCCCTACCCTCCAAGCTCGTAACAGTGAGAACTCACCCCTCCTTCCCCTGGCTTGTACTCACCTCGGGGCAGAAATTCCAAGTGGTACCTAAAAGACCCAAAAAAAAAAAAAAAGACAGATATAAGAATACATTATTTTCTTAATGATTTTTCCAGCCTGATGAATAAGTGACAGATGGGAGAATAATGCCAGAAGTACTGCCAGGAACCCAGCAAATGGACAACACACATTTTGTGCAAGAAGCTTTAAGAGGAATTACAAGCCCTATGAATGCTAGCTGGCCCCTGCGACATCCTCTGCTACCCAAGGAACCTCCTTCACATCTCCTCTTGTTGAAAAGTTTCAAAGGCTCCCAACTTCCCACCATTAGTACAGGTCTCTTTCTCCAAACACAAAGGTTTACATGACCTTTTGCTTTACAACCTTAAAGGCCTTTAAAGGTCCCTTCCAACCCATACTATGCTATGGTTCTATTCTCTCTCTTCCTCACCTCATCTCACACCTTCCCTTACAGCCACAGCATCACAGAGGGCAGTACACACACTGCTCACTTCGGGCCATGCCAAAAAAAATCCTCCATGATTTCTTCATCTCTCACACTTTGAGCACATCTTGGATTGACATCTGAGTCATTTTAATAGGGGAACAGCACCAGTGATGTTTGGAAACAGATCAAGGATTGGGGATAAACCACAAAGTGACCCATTCACAGGCAAGATGTGTAACAAAGGGTTGGTCTATAGGCATTAGTGGCAAGAATCCAGTATGTAAAAATCCAATCAATTTGTTTCCTCATTAAAAGCTTTCATGAAGAAAATGATTTAACACAAACATTCAAGCTACTGACACAGATTAATTAGAAAACAACAACAGAATTCTGATTAAGGGCATAATATTTATTTGACTTGTTTGCTTTGGACAAAAAAGAAAAGTGTGCACAGATAGAAGAAACTTTCCTGGGAGAACAGGCTCAGTGATAAATAACAGCTGTATTATATTGGAAAGAGCCACACCACTGTGCCTTGTAGCAAGAAAGGGCTGCAAATTTCACTGGCTCCCTGGATGCTCTGGGCAGTGGTCGCCCGTTTTTACAACACGCTCTTTCCTACCCATCCCTCGGCAGCTATATCTCATCCCTGAAGGCCAGAGAAGTGGCACCCCCTGTCCAAGGGCAGGAGAACCATGAGAGGAGCTCCATCTTCCCCCCCGCCCC
>VZTL01012625.1:20159-62675 GCA_013400535.1 Scopus umbretta
GGGGGGGCAGAGTGGGGGGGGGGAAGCTCATGGTAAATGATAAACTAGCTTCAGCCAAAGGAGCTCAAAGGGATCTATTGAGAAGTTTGATGTGATACGTAAAGCAAGGAACTAATCCAAAAATATCTGATTTCCATTACAAAGCCAAAGAACGAGTGTTGCACTGCCAATACCTTAACAGAAGACATCCTGTAAGTATTTCCCCCGCGTGATTCACAGTGAACCACCCACCTCTCACCTCATCGGTGCATATTTTGGGCCAGACAGGAAGAAGTCACACATTTGTTCTGTTGAAAACACAAACCGTTGCTCATGATCGCATAGCCTTTGAGGTTACGCACTCAACAAGCAAACATCAGAGGAGCTCACTTTTCTGGAAGTGTTTATGTTCTCTGCTCCTGAAAAACACACAGATCCCAGCTCTAATTCATCAGCCTCCTAGTAGCAGTGTCTCCAACTGGACCCAATCAAAATTGCAACTCAACTGTGTAAACAGACCTCAGAGGGTGAATTATTGTGAGAAACAGAAGAAAACGCTGTTGTCACATTGGAAAGGGAAATTGAGTCACAGAGCAGGCAGGTTTGCCAGAAAGCCTCATCTCCAACAGGAACCTGCTGTCCTCACAGTCTCCAGCCAGAACTAACGTTTCTTGGTGGCTGGTCTGTAAGGACCAGCACCTTCTCCTACCTCCCACAGAGCCAGGACTTGGTCTTCAGAAGGAAAGGATGCTTCCAGGACACATCAGGACCTCAATCACAGATCTTATCCTCTCACTGGTTTACAACAGGAGCAAGATTGGAAGCAACCCCGAGAGTATCAGTTAAGCACTCACGAGGTTTGAAAATTATGTTGTCTAAATCCTACCCTTCCTAGCCTGTATGATGGATTCACTTTCAACAGAGAACTATGAAAAGCAAACTCTACTTTTACTGGAAAGCAGTCACCTGAGGACAGTGAAGCAGGACTCCATTTCTTACAGATGCAGGACTACCAGAGAAGTTACTTCAACACCCCATCAGCTCAGCAGCAGTGTTTAAACCAGGGAAACCCAGAAATATTCCTCCTTGTTCCAAAAGGAAGGGCAGATTGAGCCCTGGAATATGCAAGGATGAAATTCCCCTCCCGGTCAGTATTATTCCTGCCACATTAGGTCTAGATTTGCCCTTTGGTAAGAGCGCAAGACTTGTGTTTTCTTGGAGCACCAAGGTAATTTGGTTCTATGCCTCCATTTCCAACCTTTACACAGAACTCAAGCAGCAGATCTACCCCAAGCCTCTAGTCCTCTGTTGCATGGCAGGGGGTCCCAAGTCCCATCAACACACAGAAATCCAGTAAAATACACAATTAACACACTCCCTCACCCACCCACAGCTTGAGTTTGCTGACCAGCATGCACTGCTTGCAGCAAATCCCAGAGCTGAAGGGGTCAAACCAGATCCATTTGGGGCTAGAGGCAAAAATTGCTGTCTGAGCTCTTGCAGTCTGTATTATGCAGGGGGTCAGACTTGATGGTTATAATGGTCTCTTTGCAGCTCTAAAGTCTATAAAAGTCTAAACCCCACTTTCCTCTCAGACTCATTTTCAGCAGGAACCATAAAATAAAGTCAGGTTTCAATCAAATTTCCTCTATTTTCCTGTCCAATTAAGAACACTAATATCACCACAGATGTTATTAAATTAGATATTTCAAGACAGCCTAATTTGTTTGGTGCACCATATTCGTTGGTTTTTAATGTTTGCAAAAAAAAAATTTAAAAATCAATGTTGTACAAGATTTCAAGTAGAAAAAAAAAGATGAAAATGGGATTGGGGAGCTCACCATTAGCAAAGTCAGTTACAAACCACTTCAAATGCATTTCTCCGTTAAATGTTACAGAAGCAGCAGCAGCTATGCAAAGACTCTGGTTACACAATTTCAATCATTTACAGTCCTCAGGTTTCAGATTAACAATGCATTCACAAGGAAATGGATGGGGAAACAGGGGTAATTTTATCAGCTGGAATGGAAAATGATGCAAATTACTGAAACGAGTCTAACCCAGAAGGCACGAAACTGCATTACTGGCAGCACGAATGGCCACATTCACCCCAGGTATAAAAGCAGGTAGAATATGATAACAGCCGAATTGAATTTGTGCCCCTGCCACACCATATAGTAACACAGGAGAACGCCTTCCTCAGCACTCTCCAAAAGGAGGAGGGGGGGAAAAAAATCCCCTACCAATATTACAGAATAAATTGGGAACATCCTAACAGAGACTTTACCAGACTTTAAAAACAAATATTCATGACTGCTCGTATCCAACGTGACTGTTGAAAACTAAAGGAATGCCCATGCTGACACACACCCAGGCACAGAGGTACTGGTGCAGGGCGGTGAGAGGCTTTAGATCTCCATTAACACCAGCTGGTGCAGCACACACTTACATCTCCCCCCTGCCCTGAGCAGGGCCACATCTCCCCTGCATGAAGGGGGGGAAAAAAAAAACCCACACCACACCCACAAACCAACTTCAGCTCATTTTTAGGATGGAAAAATGCAAATCCAAAAACCACAAAGGACTTCTGAAGTGACAGGGACTTGCTTTTATTTTTTTGCAGAACAAATCTGTATTTAATAGCCAAAGTAAGCGTGAATGAAATCCTGCTCAGCAAGATCGTTTCCTTGCTGAGCAAATAAATTTCAGCTCTCTGAAGAACATGAAGGAGGAGAACAGCACTTTGCCTAATTAAGGACAATGTGGTGGGGCTATAGTCCAGCCCTGGCATTAATGTGCTGAGCTCAATTATCTGCCCATCAGGTCACATTCTTAAAATCCTTTTTATCTTGGTATCACACATTATTCAGCATAATGAGTTTAATATTGGTAGGAATTACAGGCAGTACATTTACACTAATGAAGCAAAATTACCCTGAAATTGCATTTTCTTTAATTTCAATCTTAAAACTTTAAAATAAGGTTGAAAATTGAAGTAATAGATGTAGTTAATATGGTTAGAAGTTTATTAAAACAGGCCAAACACTCTGCTTTAGACAATATTTTGGATGTATTTCCATTAGTGAATCTCTGACAATTCTACTATAATACCTTGCCACAGAAAGGATTAAGTTCATTCTGATAATTAGGCAAAGTTCCCCTGGTGTTGAAGTATCTACAGTTCAGCTATACCAGTAAACCAAGAAAACCAGTAGCTTATTGGTGTGTGACAGTGTGCATGAACCACGTGCGACGACAGCTAGCTGAGATTTGTAGCACAACCCCAAGGACACCCAAACCAGAGGCAGTCACACTGTGCTGTCTTTCCCCTTGCACTTCCACTTGGGGTCAAACCATCCCGTTTGCTCCAGCAGCAAGCGCAGGATTTCTTATTGACCGCAACACTGTCACAGCCAGACGTGGCAAAGCACCCAGCAGGAACTGGGTGACTGTTTCCTAAGTTTGCTCCCTGAAAACAAGTATTTCTGCAGCTCAGACCGAAACACGTACCCAGGCACTGGGAGCATCTCGGACCCCCTCCGTATTCTGCATCTCTGCACCAGGGGCGAGCACTTTCTAAGCTCAGAGTCTGTATTTATTTTTCTGAACCTCAGTGTTACGAACAAGGCTCACGGTGGCAGAACCCAGCCTCTGACTGAAGATGCAGGACAGCAATGGCATTTCGCTATACAATTAGACATTTAAACCTCATCCCAGACAGAGTAGAGACCTAAATCACTCGACCAGGCAGGGAGCACCCGTCTGCTGTCCAGGCTGGGAAGCCAAGCATGCTGCCAGCCACAGCATTCCTGCATTTGTGACACTGCACGCAGATACCAGCGAGGCACTTCAGCGACTGTGGAGGTCCAGGAAAGACCTTGGCTTCTGCAGGCTCTCCTTAGCAGGCCAGGACATCACCCAGGGACGTCCGATACGCGAGAAGTTTCATTGCGGAGTTAGAAGACCACATGTAGGCTTTTCCTCACTGATAGCACAGTAGCAGCGCTGGGAATATTGCCATAAACTTTAAGGAGGATTAGCCAATGAGGCAGGCAGATGAGATTCTGGGGCTTGTTACCCAGAGGTGAAGGAACCGGTCTACGCTTGAGCTCCTGCTGCTGGTAGAAGTGTCAAAAAATGGTTCTGTGTATTAGTTATGGGTAGCAGGATTGGGCCTCAGGTTCATGTCAGTGTTTTAGTCACAGCGGAGCAAATTAAAGGTAGAGTTTCAGTGTCTATTTTGGATTTCCTAGTGGGTGTATGCAAGAAGCTCAACATTAATTAAGCCCCTTTCTCTTCATTTCTGCTTTGATATACAACAGGTCTACCTTGCCCTCCTCTTAGCACTATTACATTTCACCTCAGGGGAAAAAAAAAATACTAAGAATTTGTTTCCATCAATGCAAACTTGCCTACCTACAGGGAGTTTAAATGACTAGCTGACTCCAAGGAGGTGGAGGAACTATTTATCTCCATATTTTTAAATAAATCCCATTCTCCCCACCTCACCCCCTGCCATTGTAACTGCTCTAGAAATGTCAAAATGCTGAGGTGAGGTCATTTAACAGCAAGGAGACGGGGTTTTTTTGTAACTGCTCTTGCCAAAGGACAAGAATGGGCTTGTGTTCCTGAGCGGAGTCATGTATCCGATTCATCCCAGGTGTCGGACATCTGCTGCTAGTTCTGCAGCCAGCTTTGTTAAGACACAAGAAACAGCAGCAACGTTCCCAAGGTACAACTTGGAACAAACCCTCAGCACCAACAGACCTAAAACAGAAGCAAGTGACAACCTTTGGGGCTTCTGGAAGACGAGCGAAACTGCCACAGCACCACATCCTCCACCTACCCCAAAGCTGCTTTTTAAGCAGTTTTTATCCATTACAAATACTTTGGTTTTCCATTCCGGACTAAAAGCAGAGTCCTCAGCCTACGGTCAGGACACAGGTAACTGTACCTGCTACTGTGCGGCAAGATACTCATCCCTCACACAGGTAATTCCTGGGGACCGAGCCTCCAGTTGTGTTCTGTGGCTTGTTTTCCTGGATGCCATGCAAAGCAATCAGGGAAAGCAATTACAAAAAGATATCAACAAAACCAAAGAGACGATTAGGAAAAAAATTGCCAGGCCAGGATTTACATATAAGATATGTGAAAGTGGAATAGGATCCGAGTTGGGGGGGGAGGGGGGGAAGAGAAAGGAGATAACTGTTTCAACACAACAGTGCACGTTAAATAAACAAATGAATTCTGAGAGTAAAACGGTACAGGGCCTCATAACTCAGCCCTATGGCGACAGCCTCCCCACAGCCACCGCCTGCAACGCCTCTGACACGGCTCCTCAAGCAAAAATGCCCCAGACTGCCTTGGAAAAAAATTATAACCTGCAAACACAATCCACTCCCTACCTACTGCACTTCTTGCGGCGAGACAGGAGCCTCACAGGTATCCTCACAGGTAGCACATGAAGACATAAAGCCCAACCACTTGTTCACATTATAGTCATCAGCGAACCTCCTGGTGGGGGAATGTTACGAGACCATGGGGAGAGCAGCGATATAAAGACCTGACGGCCAAGTTACAGGAACAGTTATTGAGACTGGCTCAGGATAATCATACTAGATGAAGCTCTTCCCTTTCAGAGACACATGTGTCTCTCCCCAGTAGTTGAGCAGTTTACTTATGTCCATTATGAACCCAAATAATGAAACCCTACACGCCGCATCGTGTTTCACCCTGCGGAGGTGAAACGCTGAGAGCGGGGCTGCTCGGGGGAGGCAGGCGCTTCCTGAAGACGACGGCTGACGATTTCCTGAACACCCGCCGCAAAAGCCACAGGAAGCTCCCCGAAGAGACAAACCCGCATCTCAGCCCCAAGAGCAAGACTTGCCTAGATCCTTTCAAATAAAAAGATACAGTCATCCTTACAGTAATCTCCCACCACAAATCATTGCACTAATGGCTCAGGTCAAAGCAAGGACATCTGTATACTCTGTTCTTCTCACCCTTTCCAAATGCCACCGAGCAATAAAAACACAAGCAGGAAATCAGCGGTGCCCTGCAGTCTTTGCTCAAGGGTCTCGCTTCCCCTCCAGAAGTACCCGCGATTTATTTCGATAAGCAACAGGACCGAGAACCTAGGCATCCAGGAGGAATTTGCACATCACCTTTCCTGATGCAAAGGCTGCTTCACCAAATCTCTTGCTGTTATGAGATGACTTTGTTCTAAAAGTTTTATCCCAAATTGTATTCTTAGGCTGAGAAAGAGCCAAGAGCCACAGTTGAGTTCTGTGTTGCAGCATCGGTAACTGCCCCAAGGCTGCTCCTTCTCCAGCAAGTCACCAGAAGCACACACAGCCTCTGGGAAGCCAGAGGTCCATGGGATGATGGCCATAGCAGCATCTTTCTTTGCTGCTCAAGCACTGTTCACAAATCTAACAGCACACAAAAAGCAGGCCGCCTACTTCAGGAAGCAAGAACAATCCAGTATTTCCAAGCCTGCCAAGTGCCTCGCACATTTAGCAAGTTCCACGTTATTTGTTTTTAATTCATTAAAAAAAAAGAGACCTAGAGTTGCCTTATATGAAGATAAAAAGTTGTCACTTTTAGAGTTGCATGCCCTCAGGGCAGTTGACAGAAAGCCTGACTTGATATCCACATACTTCACGTTCAGAATTCTGCTTACTTAACTCTTTCCATCCAAGATCAATACCTGCCAATGAGTGGGAATTTTTCAGACAAACTACACCCATCTGTTATAAACATGCAATCAAGCCCTTTCTTCCGCAATATTACAGGACATTGCTATACACACACACACTGCTCCTCTGTTAGATATGCTATGGCCCCATTTTCCAAAGAATTCCATCTTCTGCGTTCAGCTTGTTTCAATTATTCAGGGCAACCCAGGCTGATAATTACACAGTCCCGTGTTGCTGAGTAAAACTGATGCTTAATTAGCCAGCAGGAAAGATCGATTAAGATACAGCAGGGCATCTTGCAAAGTTCTTCAGTGGGACTGCAGGGAATACAGTCTGGCTGTGCCCTTCCGAAGGATAAAATTCTCCACTTCTCAGGGACTCTACAGCAGTTTTATTTAAACTGGATGCTTAGATCAGTCAGCCACCCTGAGTTTTATTGTCAGGTCTTAACTTCAAGTGACACAACTCACATCTTATAACTAGAGCATTAACAGCAAGCTCTGGATCATATTTCTAGCCAAAATATAATGCAGCTGAGGCTGAAAGTTTTATTTAAGCCTCCAACAACCTGTTTTCTGTCTATGTTCCTTGATTTTCCCCTAGCACAACAGAACAGCCTTTGCTTGCTTCACTCACGTATCCAAATGATGCAGCTCATGTTCTCACGAAGGACTTGAACAGTCCAAAGGACTTGAACAGTCCAAAGGACATGAGGTTTTTGGAACCTAGGTCAGACCTGAGTTTTTATTCAGGAAGTCTTCTTCATCTTTTTTACAGTATCAAAGTCCAAGCAATACATATTTGAGTTCAGGAGCCACTTGTGAAATAAATACTTTCAGCAGCAAGGCAGCAGCACAAATCTTTGCTCACTGTATTGATTTACCCACAAGCCTAACTATCAAGTGATGGATTTTTTTTCCACAAAACACTCTCCAGCACAAGGAAGAACAGGACAGGATCAGCAACCCATATGCAAAGAGCTGTACAGACACAGCCCAAAGCATTACTTTAACTTGGTTTGTGTTTGAGAGTGTACAAACAAGCGTGCGGTGCACCCCCACATTATGCCAATCCCTGAATGTCCATTAACTTTCAAAGCCTGGTCCAGCTAGTCGAATAGAGTGCGTGGTACCCCATGGTGTGACACTATTCTGAAGCACTTTCCTTCAAAAGTAATGCAGATTACACAAACCTGGCTTTGACTTGCTGGAAGCCAAAGAGAATTGCATCCCTCTGCTCCCTTGCTTTAGCACTCAAGTTTTCATTCTGCAGTCCATCTGCCAGGTAATCTTCAGCATCTGGGAAAGAGAGAATTACAGGTTAAAACTAACCTGTTCTTGGCTAAGAAACCTGGACTTGGCTGTGCACTGGGAAGCCCTTGAAGCACCGTACCAAGTTATCTGATCTAGAGACAGTCAGTCTGAAGACTTCATTTGGAGAAGTTAGGAATACTGAACTGATTGCGAATAGAAGAGGATCTGAATATTGCATGCAATTACAGAGCTTCTCTCTAGTAGCAATGGCAAATAAGCAACTGCAAAGAAACCACCACGCAGAAAACAAGGAAGACAAAGGTGAAACATGGATAAGCCTATTGGACTGAAGTGCAACTCCACCTGCCTCTTCGCTGGCCCAAACCCTAAAAATCTGCTGCTGTGAAAGGCTTTTGGCATTAAGCAAGGACACAGAAGTGGTTACCCCATTCAGAGGAATATCCAAAGCATTTTCAAAACACCAGTGCAAGATATCAACTGACACTTGAAGGAAACCCTAAGCTGTCGTTTTCACAAGGATGATCTTCGTAAAGGACAAGCACTGAACAACAGGTTGGTTGTGCACTTGTGTCACAACATGGGTTCTCCTGCAAGGTTATCGTTGAAATCGTACACCCTGTGCTTGCTCGACGGAGACAGCTAGACAGAAGTAAATATGGTTTTCTCTCACCTGGAAACCATATCTATATGCAGAAATTTAACCTGAACTGGAAGATAAAAGGATTAAGTGTCTTCTGTTTGCATAAATATTTGTGTTCCTTAGAGAAACCTTAAAAAAAATCTCAAAGAAAACAAACCAGTTCCAGTCACACCTGCTCTGGTACAGGAGAATGTCATTCATGTACTTCAGCGGCATTACTGCTAGTTTCCCTAGCAGAGAAAAGATTGGCTTCAAAGCTATGGTGTTGTACATCCACAGGCCTCTCCAACCTTGAACTCGCACCCCATACTGTGACACTAATGTCAGTTTAATATCCTGCTCGCAAGACTTCCAGCTCCTTATGCTTCAGCTGCTGGTACAACAGCCCACACTGTTTAGCCCACCCCAGGAATCTGCACAGCTCCTTAAAAACAGCTCCTCCACCTGCAAGCACATCTCAAGATCAAAATGCCACCAGAGAAATTAATACCTTTTTCTGTTAAGTCATGAGCCCTCATTTCTTTCTGTTGCCTGCTCATGACACACTCAAAGGCTCAGAGCCTGGAGGAGGGGGAGCTCTTTAAAGTGAAGAGCACAAGGAAGGACATGGAAGGGAACAAGGCTGACACTTGGGCATCCCCCAGGAGCAGGGCCCTCTGCTCGCCTCTCTTCGGAGTGACAGAGGGGCAGGGAGACCCAACTCTGACCACAGCAGCCTAGAAAGGCAGAGCGAATCCAGACCATAACACTTGTCTCCATAACAGCCCAGTTCTCCTTTCTGGATTTATTCAGCTGAAAGCACCAGTTCCCATGAGAGCACTCACTCATAAGCACATTTCAGCCAAATGCAGACTCCTCCAGGTCCTCACCAGCTCCTTCCTCTGTCTCCCTGCCTTTCCTCCTACCAGGAGGGCTCCTGACCCACCAGAACCAGCGCTGCCTCACACCTGCAGCCACCACTTCGTAGCTGAGAAACGGAGCTTAAAGCCTGAACACAGCGCTGAGATATCGAAGCAATCTAGCACAACCCCTCTGACGTGGGGATGCGCAGCTGCCCCATCTCAGCAGACGGGCAGCAACCCTAATTCACAGCATCACTCTCAAACCCACACCTACATCCAGCCGCGGTTTTGGGAGCTCCAGGAATGCAGAGATGTCAGGCCAAAACACCTATTAATATCAAGTTCTCTGCTAGTACTTTAGCCCTAAATGGCCTGCTTGGGGTAGCACAAAGGCTTTGCCAGAGCGGCTGAGTGAAGCTTTTTAAATCCCAGGCCAATCCTATAATCCTTAGGCTCAGTTCCATTTTCAGTACATCTCCACGCAGTTTTAGCTGTACATCTAAGATACAGTACCAGCTTACAACAAGCCTAACAATGCCGAGGCTTACACCACTTACAAGTTACTTAGAAAGTACCCAAGAACATATATCTAAGCACAAAGGATATATCTTGCCTCATTGGAGCTTACTGCTTAAGAACATAAGGGGGCAATTTATTATATACAAACCAGCATAAAAACAGCACAGTAGAAATGGGTCAGCAAGAGACGCTACATACAGGCTGTGTTTCCACAGTGAAAGAGAACAAGCGAGAAAACAAACTGCTCCCAGAACTTGTGCAAATATCAGCTGCATCCCTCTGTCATTTTTAAGCGCAGATTAGCTCCATGAGTATGTCATTAGCTCTAATACGGTATTTACTTACTGGGATGTCAGCACAGATCAGCTGCTGGATAAGTTATAGTAGAACTAGGGTCACTTCTGCAAAACAGGCAGAGCCCCTTCCAGAGCCAGCCACTATGTTTATAGCACCAGGAAATGAAAAAGAAAGCCTAACCATAAACTCTCAAAGTGGATCAGGAAGAGCAATATGTAAGCAGCTCTAGAGTAAATCACGCTAATGTTAGTTTTACTGCTTGTCAGTAACATTATATTCTTGATGTTTATAGATTGCTCTCTGCGATCCACTCTGAAAGTTTACAGGACTCTCCTTTTCATTTCCTGCAGCTAAAAAGGTAAGAGTGGAAAAAAAAAAATAGTTGAGATTTCATCAAGTGTTTCAGGGGAGTTTCTAGAGGCAATTGCAGTTATCCACTTTAATCCTGCAGGAGATGCACAGCACCATAAGAATTATGTCACAACCACTGAAGTCCAGGTAGTAAATAACCTTTTAATGGCAGCACTAAATTCTAGGAGTTAATCAGCACTCAATGACCAGAGCTGAAAGGTATTAAGATGCCATGTGTATTCTCCCCATGCACATACACACATTCACCTTTCCCACCCCCCTCTTTCCTACTCCTCTGCCATCAGAAGGCTGCCGACAGAAATCCTACGCTCCAGGCCCAGAGGAACTAGTCCCACAGAATCACAACGTTTTAGCCACGCAAGATAGTGCCGAGCCAACCAGTCTGCTCCAACACCTATTTGATGCTTGACACAGTCCCTCCTGCAGTTTATCACCTCAGCTGGCTGGGAAAAATTAGTTTAAAAAAAAGTTTAGGACACCTATCAACACAGAGAGTGCAGATACCTTGAGCTTCCGTGAGACTGCATTAATATTTCCAAGATGCACCCCAAGACAGCCAGGGATTTGGAAAGCTAGTTTTATCATCCCATCCCACTTGTCAAAATAAAAGCTGTGAACTATCACACACAGTGTTTCGTGACTTTTCTGCAAGTCCAAGAAAGGCTGGTTTAATTGTGAAACAATGTTTTTCAGAGGAGCCTTCCTGCTTTTGTGGGGCTGAGTCAGAAAAAAGCTCGACACCTGAAGCACTTTTCATCCATCCTCCTGCAATGGACTAAATGGGACACACTCCCCTATGCAGAGGACAAAGGGGGAACTAACCAAGTCTCAACCTCAAACTCCCCGATATTTAAATTCCAGAGCTATTCACGATGCTACAGCAATGCTGGCTGTGGCGTAGTAGCCCTCACAAAACAGAGCACTTTTATTGTTTGTTTTTAAAACAGCATTGAGACCGCTTGCCTTGCAATTAGCAGCTACCAGCTTTGTTAGGCTGTGCAGGTGCAGTCACAGTCTCCCAGCACAGCACCTGCTCTGTCCCTCCTGTTGCCCAAACTCCAGCAAGAAAATGGCTTTCCAGCCTTCCCTTCTGAAATGAAGAGGATCGGCCAAGACAAAGGGAAGATCATGGGACTGCCTTTGCCTCTACAAATGAAAACGGAAGCCCTGGGTTTGTCAGGGATATAGCGCATTTTTTGGAAGCACCGTTTCAGCCTTCAGAAGAAGTTTGTGCTAAACAAACATGAAACACCCTTAAGCAAAAGTAATTTTAAAAGGGACCTGACTGAGCCAAAAGTGAAACCCTGTGCAATTAACTGACAGCACAGTGCTTGTGAGAACTTGGATTGCTTATTCGCAAGGTGGAACTTAAAATCATGTAGCTGCTGCAACCACATCTTTTCATAGACAGAAAACAACAAGCATCCGTAAGTGCTGCAGGATCGCAGTGCAGAGAGAATAGCCATACTGTGCTGGCCTTCAACCAGCGCAACCTCAGAGATGTTTTACGCGATAAGAACACCACTGTTACCAGCAAGCCATTGCCGACCTGCTTTTGCGCAGCATGTAAGCAGTCCTGCACTACGGACCAAACTTTAATACAAGGAAGCAGATGTTATTGCCTGTGCATCAGTACACGTTTCCTCCTCTATTTGTAATTTTTATTTTGAATACAAGAATTCTTATGGCAACGCATTTTGCAAACACTGTACTAGCTTAAGCTCCTTCGTTTCCAGCCTGCATAGCTAGAAACCGCCTAAGCCACTGGAAGGCCTCAAGACCGTATGGATTGTTAAGACACAGCAAGTTTGATACAGAGGTATGTGACACGCAATTAATCTCCATTCATAGCCTGCTATACCTGTCAGCAAACAAAGGCTGTGCTTTAGAAGGAGATCTGAAGCCTTCAATTAAAAACAGTCAGCTAACAAGAAAATAATCTAAGTTAAAGGAAGGTGGCAGGTGCAGAAATGAGTTGTTTACAAAAGTGTCAGCACTGAACAATAAAGTGCTGCACATCAAAAACGTGAAAGGGTGAACTTCACTGAGGCCCCCATGATTAAAAAACAGAGGAGAAAATTTACACCTACATCTGGGGGAAGACACAAAGCATTTGGAAGAGAGCTTTGACGGGCTTGGAGGCTGCACACCCTCTCTCTCTCTCCCCGAGAGATCCCAAGACTGGAAGTTATCCCGCATATCTGAGGGAAAGGGGGGAGTGCTCCGTGCTGCCAGGAGCCATCGCAACAGGAAACAAAAGGTCACAAAGCCTTGCAGCAGCCGAACCCAACGGCTCCGAGCAGCAAGATGCTAACGACTCCTCCCTCACCACCCACCCACAGCTGCGGCAGCGGGATGCGTCGGTAGCACGTGCTCCTCGGCAATGGGCTAACACCATTGCTCCAGCCTGCAATGCTCCTGCCAAAGTTTTATTTATGGGGCAGTTATAACGTGGTCACCTCTGCAGGGCGCCTCTCTCACCAAGCCTTTGCTTACCACACCGTGGGGTCAGCAACGGCTGCAGAGATCCGTACAGAACTTGCTTATGTGTGTGAAGCATGCTTTGATAGAAGAGTTTAGCATGGCTTCTGCTTGGCTGACCCACCACCTCCATGAGCAGAGGTGCAGCAGTTCAAGTTTGAGAAGAAATCCAGGAAAAACAACTGCAGAAGCTTCCCACCTGCCATCTTACACACACAGAAGTAAATGCTGTCAGCTCGCAGCACAGCTCATTCTCGCAGACGCCAAGACCTCAGGAGGCCACATTCAAATTATCAAGCAGAAATGGGGCTCAAAGCCAACACTGCTCTCTCAGCTGTACCCTCATTTTCAGTGGGGTTGAAGCTTTCCTGAGGATGCACCCCCCACCAAGCGAGCTTGCTGCACCCCCAGCACGACACACAACACTCACACCATGTCTGAAGCCAGGAGACACCGCTGTCACAGCCACAACAAAAGCCTGCTGAGAGGGCTCACCGTAGCACACAAGCTTCCTTTACCCTTTGTGCCCGCTCCCCTGTCTCACCCCAGTGATGGTCACCAGTGGAGCCACTCAACACCTTAACTGAAAGCACTCAGTGGGGGCATCTTTTGGCCATGCCAGAAGACACCCCTCAGTCTCACATACAGTCTCTTCCCCCTACACAGGGTCTGGGGCCACCAGATTGCTTCCTCACCCCTACCACAGGCACAGACCCACCTGCCAGCTCCTAAGCAACACGAGAACAGCCCCAAAAACACCAGGACAGGCAGCTACGTCCCCTACATTCTCACTGGGGCTAGAGCCAGGGAAGGCATACATAACCAGAGGACCCCAAAACCATCAGCATTAGAGAAGAAGTAGCTCCCACAGTCCCTCCACTTCTCACTCTGGCTCAGCACAGCAAAATACAAAAAGCTTTTCAGCTTCTTTCCCTGCAACCACAGCAGATTTCCCCCATGAAGCAGAAGAGGAGCAAGGAAGAGTTCATGGTTACCTTCCAGGAGCCTCTGAATCTCCTCTGGGATCATGATACCTGCCACCTCCTTTCCACAAGGGTCTAAGCCTGCTGCTACTGTTCCTGTCCCTCAGGGGAAGGGATGAAGGAAGCAGAGAGGGCGGGGACACCCCAAAAAAGGTAGAAGGAACTGCTGGGCTCCTCTCAAACGCCTCCTCCTCCTCTTACAGACCCAGCCAGCTTGATGTACCTCATTACAAGCAGCTGGGGTGCCCAGCTCTGCTGGATGCTGAGCACCTCCACACTGCGGAGAGCCAGAGCCCCAGCCAACGAGCTGCCAAAGAGCCTGACCCCACCCTGGCAACAGCACAGCTGAACCTGTGCTCCTGCCTTGGCATTTTAATCAGGTGGCAGTTAGGAGCCCATCTCCTTCGTTACCACCACACAACCCAGTGCACCTGCTGGCAGAGCCCAGCCCTGAGCTCCGCCAGGCCGCGTGGCCATCGATTTCACCTCCTGCGCCTGTTCCTAGCACAACAGGAGTCAGGGATTGGAGCTGTTCCAGGTAAAGGCAAGGCTCCCTCCTCTAATGCACAGGGGAAGAGAATGGTACTTGCCTGTTCTGCAATAAAACTTCCCCTCTTCCTGCATCCTGCATAGGAAGGGGGCTAGGTTGTAATAGCCGTTCATATTTCTATGTCTTGCCCAGAGAAATAACAGGGTTGCGCACTTTAACTTGCTTTATGACAGGCAATAAATGCAAACGGCGCTCTACAAAACAAAAATGGCGTTGCATTAGATTAACCCACAGCCCTGCATCTGCTCCTCTCCTATATAAATGAATTAGCTCAAGCTGACTATGTGGATACCACTATTATTTTTCATTCTTGCATTCCCAAATTTTAGGCTCAATAATGACAAATCCAAAGACAGTCTTCTTTATCTTAAGCTCATCAATTATTCCAAAGACCAGTTTAAGATCTCCCATAGGTTAAGTGTACAGGATTCAGTCCTTACTTTGCAATATCCTGGTATCAAACAAATTTATTATTACCCCACAAGAAAAGGCTACTCTGAACATGCTTCCCGCTTTTACTGTTCCAGTATTTTAGGCCTGGCATGTGATCTTTAATCATATTTTCCCAACACAGCAAATGTTGGAGATTGCAAAAAAGGATGCAGTCCAGCTGTGTTGGCCACAAAACACAAGCCCACATAGCTTCACAAACGTTAGTGCTTGCTGCTTTCAGCAGGGGCACAACACGGCTCCTGACAGGGGAGAGCCAGGGCTGTGCTCTAAGCTGGATCATCATGCGATGAGGCAGAGCCACTCCGCGCTCTCCAAGGAGGCCCCCTAAAACTGCTTCTCTTGCTGCTTTGCTGTCCCCCTGCCCTGGGCAAGCCAGCCGGCCACAGTAATTATCACAAGCTGGCAAAACAAAATCTGTAGGGAAAAAGAAAAAAAGAAGTGTGCATTGGGCTCCCAGCCTGCAAAGGCTGAGGTACACAGATACGTCATTACCATCACACTGGCTTCAGTGGGACAGTGCCATGTCGTGAGGCTGAGCATATTTCCAAATAATTCCAGAATCAGATCCTTAGAGCTCTCTGGATGCATCACCTGGATGGAATAGAGGTTTAGTTTTTTGGCAGCAGGCCTTGGATAAAGGAAACACGGAGCAGATTCCAGATTTGCCCCAGGCTTCTTGCTTGGCTCAGTCAAGGCAGTCTGTGTCATAGAATCATTAAGGTTGGAAAAGCCCTCCGAGATCATCTAGTCCAACCATCAACCCAAAACACCATGTCTACTAAACCATGTCCTGGAGCGTCACATCCACCCGTTTTTTGAACACCTCCAGAGATGGGGACTCCACCACCTCCCTGGGCAGCCTGTTCAATGCCAAGTGTCTTTCTGGCTTATCTAACATGTGTGATCTAAGAGCGACACTGGCAAAGGCTCAGATATGGGAATGATGGAAATATATGAGAGGTGCTCCTCCATATACTATCAGCTGCCAGTATGTTTTGTGACCCACTTTCTGAGACACGTGGGTGAAACAAGGGAAAAAACTACGTGATGCTTTTAGTTGACTGGCACAAATCAGATAAAGAACAGGTATAAGATGAAGGACGATGCTTTGTGGTTTTTGGGCTTGGGTGTGTGCCTGCAATTCTAGTGCATTGTCTCCACCGTAGAGAGTGGAGTGAAAGGGGAAGCCCCCCAAAGGAGCTGAAAAGTTCTTTGGGGACTTTTTGGTTGAAATCTGCACTTTTATGCATGGGGACAACACCTCAATAACTCACATGTAAAAAACACTTGTCAAGAAGGGATGGCTTTAAAGGAGAAGTGAAGATACCGTGACCATGAACACGTTTAGTGTATGCAGCTGATTTACCAGAGAAGTAGTGCTGCACTGTTTTCTCCTCGGAGTCTCTCCACATGGTAATGCTGAAGTGGCAGCTGCCATTTGGGGTTTAGTCGCAAAGAAGAGAAGACAATGTGTTTTCTCTCCTGCTTAGGGAGATTCAATTGCTCTCCAGATCCAGGAAAAGAAACACACCACCGCTTCTGATTTGTCACTTGGCTGTGCTCTGCACGCACATGTAATTTCAGAACAACCTGGAGACAGACTTCACGTCTGGCATTACCAGTCCAGAACTTACAGGTTTCCTCCTCTGAGCGAGCTCACCCAGGTTCTGTCCTTCCCCTTTTACCCTGTGCTCCGCTGCGTGGGCTCACCCACACTGACAACGCTGCTGCAGCATATTCTTGGGTTTAGGACAACATGTACAAGAAATTGCTCTTCAGCGGATGCAGAGGTCTTACAGCACAGGAAACGTCGCTGCAGTTCAGAGGGCCTCACACGGGAGATTGCCTTGCTAGAAAGCATATACATCACAGTAGTCTTCCCCATTACATCTCCTAGTCAGGTAGGGTTTCATGAGTCAGGATTTAGAAAATTGAGAGTCTCCTATGGGAGCAAAACGTGACTCTGTGTTAGCTGCCTTCGGCTCCTGACACATTTGAGTGGTTCCGATTGTATGCAAGAAATGGGAGCGCGTGTAGGTGGATGTGTATGGTAGATGGATCTGTATACGTGTTCTCACCTAGAGGTGTTTAGGGATAAATATTTAAACAGTTCTGTGTAAAAATCCTAGTCAGTTCATTACAGACTACAAATAAAAAGCAGCTGCTTGCTGAGACTGACTAACTTTAAAAATGAGTTTATAAAGGAATGAACTAGGTCCCTTAGACGGAAGAAACTGCCTTCAGATATGCCAGAAAGATCAATAAAACCTGATCAATGCAAATCTCAGAGGAAGAAATGTTCATGCAACTGCAAAGAAAAGGGTCACCTCACACATTCTCTGCATTTCTGCAGCTCACATAATAGTCTGAAAGCACAGTGTTGTAGAGAGTGAACTAGAAGATACCTGGTCAGTCAGTCTTGCCTAAGAGTTAAACTGATTTATCATATTTAGGGTCTGGAAGAAATTTCTCCTCATGTCAAACTAGCAGTGACTTCTTTTGCAGGTGTTTTCTGTGGTTTTGCCTTCCTTTGCTGCCTTGGGTGTTATCACTGCTTAAGAGCACATGGGGATTTCACCCAACAAATTTCCTGCTGTTGCAGCGTTTGCAGCATCAGTAAAGCTCTAGATCTTTTCTGCTCAACTTCTGAGATGTACTGCAGTTGTGATTTTTGGTCTTTTGCTACAGATCTTAAGAGCATTATCATAGAGCATTGAAAAGAGCATCATGTGTGGAGGTTGCACCCTGGCTGCTCTTGGACGACACTTCCACGGTCCTGGCAGCCAGAGACAGGACCCAGCATCTAGAATGTTCCCCGCAGACCTTTCAGGGAGATTTTGTTAAGACCAGGTTGACCATGCAGCAGCTGTTGTTATTATTAAATCCATTTTACTGAGCAATACTGAGGCATAGAGCCTCAGCTGCCACGGTGGAGACATACGTGCGATTACCCAAAGCCTTAGCACCAAGCCAAGACTTCCACTCAGCGTTATGCCGCTGCAGATAGAGCCAGGCAGACCGATTCCCAGGCAAATGACCCTTTTTTTTCTTGCCTTTTTCCTTGCCACTTTCATTTTTGAATGTGTGAATCGGTTACAAATTTCGTTTAGCGGTCAGCTGGGAAGGAGATGGGGGAGTCTGGCAGTGACTGGCACCTTCCACTGCATCGTTGTTATGTAGCATCGAGCTTTGCGGGCTCTAGATGTAAAGCTGCCTCCCTACATGATAAAAGCCCCACCTTAATCATTTTAGGTCCCAAGTTCAGCAGACAGGCTCTCTCCTAATGATATTCTGTTAAATGGACAAATTCCTTTGAAGGCTTGTCTCGCTTTGAAATCCAATTTCACAGGAAGCCAGATGCGATTGGGTGTAGCTATGGAAACAAAGCCGGGCAGCCTTAGAGGAGCTGAGCGATGCAAGGTAAAATGTGAGAGCCAGGGTCCTTTACTGCGCTGTCGGAAATATCAAAGGATCTGGAGAGGTTGGCAGGAGACGTGTCCCTGTTACGGGCTGTTCTGTGTGGTTGGGTACCAGTGCCTGTCAGTGGAGGTAAGCAGCCAGCTGTCCTGTCACACAGCCTGGAGTGGAGCTGAATGCACAAAACCGGGGGGTGCAGACTCGACGGTTCCCGTCTGCCCCCTCCCTGCTCCTCCAGCACATCAGGATCTCAGCCTTCCCCTCGCTGCCATTCGGAAAGGTTAACAACAAAAGGGTAACAAGGTTAAACCACAAAGCCCTGGCTGATAACAGCCCTTTCAAGCAGCTGCACTGAAATTAATCTGAAACTTCTAGTAATTAGATAAGATAAGGATGTGTGCATGCTCGTGCAGGCACACGCTGACCCTGGGACACCCATTCCACAAAGGAGGTGGAGGATCACAGGCTTCATTAAACTGGATCAGGTTATTTGTTCACCTAGTCTGGTGCTGCTGCACTGAAAGTACATTTCCAGCCCCTTTATTCATCTTGCTCAATATCCCTGGATAGTGCACTGATTTGCCCTTTTGTCCTCTCTTCCCGGTACTGTAGCTCCTGCCAATTCAGAGCAGACTCTAATTCTTGCTTTTTCAGAGCAGATGCTAGCCCATCCATTTCTGTATCACAGCTCCTGCCATTCCAGGGCAAATTGTTGGGCCACAGGGTGTCATTTGCTGCCTCTGACAGTGACCAACAACTCAGAAAAAAGGCAACTTTCCAATCTGGTAATGCACCTGACTGCTTGAATAATGTCTCCTGGTTTACTAATCAGCTATGCCATGCTAATGCTCTGCTGTAATCCCAGCGTTTACATGCGTATGTCATTTCCATTGTCCAACAGCTCGTGTATCTTTTCGTGTGACTAAGTCAGTCAGTTAAAGGTTGGTTACAATCTTCATAAAACCTCTTCTATTTTTTAAAGCTAAGTGGTCTTCGGTTGTCTTCATAATTCGACTCTGCACCTCTGCTTCACAAGGGCTTGCAGGTGACTGCTCATCAGTTTCTGAAGCCAGAGAAACAAAAATATGTCAGCAGCTCTGAGTTATGGTAAACAGATCTGGTCCCAAAGCAAAACTAAATGACTGGACCTTGCTCCTGGCTTAGACTGCCAGACTCTGGATTCATCTACCTTCCAGACATGCTGCATTTCCTCTGCTGTGAAGGTTTCTCGGAAGCAAGCAGGTGTGTTGAGATGTATTTATTAGAGGATCTGTGAATGTATAGTAACAGTTTTTCATCACGCCAACACATGAGTTACAGTAGGACCCCACTGAAATGTTCTACTAGCACGCGTATACCCCTGAAAGCGTTTATAGTCTGACTGGACAAGATGAAGTATAGAAGTATAGGTGAAGCATCTCAAGAGAAGACCCTGGGAAAATAAACAAGAATGTTGGTGCCTGGGCTAGCGTTCAGGGTATCAAGGTCCACACGGCCGTTGTTGGCAGCAGCGATTTGTGCACAGCACCCCAGAAACAGAAGGGCAGAGTCGGAGCAGTTGTTAGCTGAGAGGGAGGAAGGAAGCTCTGAGGCTTAACCCAGGAGTGGAGAGGCCCAGCTTTCCTCCCCTGCTTCATTCATCCTGTGCAACACGACTGTATGTCACGCTCAGGTTCAAGTCCAGGGTCCAGATTCGTCTATGCTCGCCGCATGGCCCCTCACTGTGATCCTATGGACACGAGCCAGTGAACACTGGGCCCACATTTCTTTCTCATATGGCACAAACATCCTCTCACCTTCAGGGTGAATGGACTCCGCTGGTCCATCCACTCCTGCATCTCCCTTGCGGAGGTGGCATGTGGCAAGCAGGTCTGTCTCTGGGAGTACCCACAGTGATCGGTGGGGTGGAAGCGGGCTGTGAGGTGACAACATGGAGGAGGCATCTCCCAACAGCATGTTCTCAGAAAACCTGTGATCCTGAAGCTGGGTGTGGGGAATGAGTGACACCACTGGAATCCCAAGCAGGACACAGCTCTGAGACAGCATTTCTACGGCCTCTGGCAAAAGCTGGCCAGCATCAGGAAGGGAAGGATCAGAAAGATAGGAAGCCAGAAATGAGCAGTGAGCTGAGCTCCTGTGGAGGCTGCTGTTCCTCAGGCTGACGGATGGGCTTCAGTTTAATGCAAAGGTGATATTGATCCCTTTCTGTTTGGTTACAATGTGTGATGGAGCTGCCCTCTGCCCTGTAGATGTGTTGTAGCACCTCTTCTCTTTCTCCCAATCCTCATCAAACTACTTTAATGACTCTTTTATTGACAACGCTGAGTCTTAATGAGGAGGACTGCCACACACTTCATTAAGGCTGCAGAGGGGACACTTCCTATAAACAGCTAGGACCAAGGGCTGCCATCAAGGCTGAGGGAGAAGGATGGAGTTGAGGGAGGATCCGTAGTTCTCTAGAGGAAGGAAAGCTCCCTCTCTGCTCCTGAGAGAGAACAAAGATCTAGGACAAAAGTCCACATGAAGTGAGAAGCAGTGGGTTGAAGAAGGAGAGATCAGTCCTGGAGAAGAGTCTTGGTGGACACAAAGGACGTGACACGAGAGCTCCTTGAATATTTCAGTTCGGGATGAAGACGAGAGATGAAAAAACGTTGGGGGGGTTAATAGCTAAATTTAACCTTGTTTTTATTACTTGGTATAATAATAACATCGTATGTCCACACTGCTGTGGAAGGTGGTGATGGCAGCATGTGTCAGACCCTGTGAACAGGAATACAGACGGCAACGTAGTCTTGGCTTTGGTACAGTCTGCCAAACTAGCGTTACACAGTTGGCTCACCTGCACTGAGATCCAGGCTGCCTCCGCTGAGTTTAAAGCCAGTTCAGAGAGATCTGTGTAAACATCAGTCAACACCAAGACACTTGATGGTCCTGAGATTTCATGGACAGTTCAGTGACATTTCAGACTAAAACTGGACCAGCCATTCTGTGAGGTTTTCTTCATTCTGGAAAAGAATCTAAAACCAGCACAAAAGGCAGATTTGGGCTCAAGGGTCTGGATTCAGAAGAGACTCAGATATGATGTTCTAATGAAGCCCTGTTTCTGCATTAACATCCATAAATCTCCATCCATCACACAGTTCTATTTCAATTATTGAGCCAATTTCCAGACACTTTTATGATGTATTGTTTGATTTTATTAACTGGAGTGAAGGTTTAAACTCACCGAATTCCCATAGTAATCTTGCCCTGTAACCCTACCCACCTTATCAAATCTTGCTTAATGAAATGCAGGCATCTGTCTTAATGGCTTTCAAACTATGCTATGTAGACTGACCCAGATGTTAGTTCATAAATAGGAATATTTGGAGGTGTTAAACAGGGTAGCTGGAGACAGAGGTAGGTCCCTGAAGTGATCTTTTCTCTCATGAAGAAATCAGTGATATGGGAGAAATTACTATAAATCTTCATGAAGAAAAATGAGAGCCAGAGGCCTGGGGAATGGAAATGCAGCACTGCAAGCAGCACGGCAATAGATTTGGTAGAAAATAATTTCCTGAAGAAACTGCTTATTTTGGTAGAAATTTAAAAATTAAACCAGTTTGACCTAAAACCAAAATATTCATCTGAAGTATTTTGCCTGGGGACTATGGTTGTTCTGCTGCATGGAAGTAGGAATTTGGGTGTTTCGGGCTCTATGAACAGGATCCTTAGTCAGCTTCCCTGTGGTGCTCAACCTGTCCTGGAAAAGCGAGTATGTCCTCAGGAGCCACTGCGTATCCTGGGAGAAAGAGCCGAGGGGCGGAAAGGGGAGTGCAGGGCCCGTGTAAATGATTACACGGGGTACTGGGATCACGTCTGATGTATATATAACATATTAATGTTATGTAATAATCTTTGAAACACATTGAAGCACAGGTAATTGAGGCTGTTTCATTGTTGAAGAAGAAAAAAAAAAAGTTTTTAGAAAACACACACTTTTCTTGGGAAAAAAAAAACATTCATTCTTTTTTGCATTTAAAAAATAGCAAAAAGAGATCCAGGCAGTCTTGGAAGCAGCCCTGCAATGTGATGGACGCAACACCAGGGGCTGGCTGCAAGTGTTCGCTGCCTCGCTGTTCCTTCAAAGCTGTGATGGTGAATAAGCCATGATTTTTGTCCCTCAAGGGTTTTTTACTGCCACACTGCATCATCTCAGCTCTTCAGCTTCTCCTTCCCCACAGCTGCTCTTGTTCCATACTCATGAGAAAGAAAGAAAGAAAAACTGACAAGGCTGCATGACAGTCTGGTATTTAGTGTGACAGTTAAACTTAATGATATGGGAGGCATGTTAGGCTGTATTACAAGCCCATTATCTGCGAGCTTGGATATTGGATGCATTACATTATTAATTAAACACAAAAATGACTACCGTTAGTCGGCGATCTTATCTGCTAAAAGAACTGGAAGGCAGAAGTATTCCCTAAATTCAAGGGCTTATTGTTCCATTCCTGTCATTTTGTAAAACAGTTACCCTTCCGTTTCATGCTTGTCAAGCAATCAATGAATGTTTGTAAGCTGCTTTGAGATCTTCCAATGAATGATGCTACAGTTTATAAATGCAAAGTGTTACTACAGTTCATTCATTATGAAACTAAGGGATAAAACTTACAGATGCAAAAGAACTCGGCTTGAAAAATACCCCAAACGTTTGTGCAGCTGTTGCTATGTTGCCCCCTTCTGCCAGATGCTTTAAACACTCTTATGTAAGGAACAAATGCAAACATGGCAGAGCTGCCCTCAAGGTGAAACCCTAGAGACACGTTTGAACGAACTAATGCCTAGCTCTTACACTCTTCATGTGCAGATTTCAGACCATTTTGAGTGCAGGAATGCAATCCCCATTTCATGAGGGAGGAAACTGAGGCTGAAGGAAAGGAAGTGTCTTTCCTAAACAACGCTTCGAGCCAGTGAAAGAATGAGGAGCAGAGCCCACGTCCTCTGAGTTTCAACCCAGTGCCCTTCCCACTAGCTGAATTCATTTGAAAGTTTAAAACCGACGTCCTCTTCTAGCAAATCCTACTGCAACGTCTATCCTCCAGGGGTGCAATTCTGCAAAGTGCTGGGCACTCTGGCCTTCTTCCAGTGAAGCACTTAAGTACGTGGTTAACTCCAAGCTTATGAATTGTCTAAGTGAAAACAACGGAAAAGGTACTTTAAAAAGAAAATAGCACAGTTTCCCTAATTAGTGCTTCCCACTTCGGAAAAAGGCAGACAGCGTCTGCACTAGGAGCCATGTCACACCGGGCCCTGTCCACCGGCGGTGGAGAAAGAGCGGGTGGCATTTCCACAGCCTCACTCTACCTGTCATCTGAACTATCCTCCAAAGCTGCTCATTTCTTCCACTGGCCGTAGAGGCCGTCCGTGCCTGACGGCATATGGAAACTGCAAGGACAGCCTCTCTGGATGCCGTGCAGGCACAGCACAAACACAATATGGGTGAGTATTGAACTGGGCTTCTCAGACAACAGCCCAGATCTAGAACTGGATCACCAGCAAACCGTGCTCAGAGCTTGCTGCCATCTCAAATGCGGATGGTCTCCTGTGTTGCTAGGGAAGGAGCACATTTCTGACATTCTTACCCACAGCTCTTACCATTCCCTACTCTGATAAACACCCATGCCGAGCTACGGTTCCAGCCATGAGGAAGCACCTGGCAGTCCTGCAGATCTGACCTGCTTCCTGCCAAATGTTCATGGGTGAAATTACACAGCAGATCTCAGGAACGTTAACCAAGTTCCCAAGTTCCAAGGGCAGAGTATAGCAACCGGATCAGAGAAACACCAGCCTCTACTGCAGTAGGACAACCTAGATAAACATCACAACTCATTGTCTGGATCCAGCCTACTCCAGTGATTTGGTCAAAGTCTGTAGAATAGCTTGGAATCAAACCTCGGTCTCCTAAATACAGCTTCAGTGCATCAGTCTTACAGCAGGGCTTCCCCTTTCATCCCCTTATCACTTCCAAACAGATCCAGGCAGGCAGTAACAGTGCCTCTCTGCTGCCTCTGTTTCAGCTTGAAAAGGGATGGTGGTAACTTGTGTGAAAAGTTTGGCCTTTCTTTTGAGTCACTGATTAGTATAAACAATGATGTGTGCCTTTTGGGGTGGCTATTCACACTACAGATCTGCAGCCAGCTAAGTGCCTGATTATCCCACTAAGTCTGAAAATCTCTTTTCCTTCTCTACTTTTCTCTTATCTCCTCTGATGTAATTATCGGCGGCTTTGTATTGCACTTCCCTAAACTCCTGCAACCCCCTGCTTTTAACCTCCACTCTCTGTTTCTCAGCTTCTACCCCAGAGCAAATGGAGATTATTCAAGGTGAAAGAGAGGGCAGTGGAGAAGTACCCTTCATCGGTAGGGCTGTCTGTGGTGCTGCTGGGCTGCCCCATTCTCTCTCACTCTGCATTTGCATGGCTTTGGGGGATGCACATATTAAAGGGTATGGAGATGTAATCCACCAGGATTACAAGGGTTTACGATTTCAAATCAAAGCATTACAAAGGTCAGATATCCAACCCAGAGCAAGCTGATCTGGGATTCCAGCTGATGCCTTTTCTTTCTCACCTCCTCCTGAACCAACTGATCTCTTAGTCATGGCTCTGCATCCTCTGTCTACAGCACTCACAGTAATCACTCTTGTGGTGCCTAAACAATGGATCTCTTACACTGAGCTGGGCTCCAGGGGCTCCTGAGCTGGTATGCAAACTCTTATTCTTTGTGCCACCATAGCTTTGTTGAATCCTTTCATAGTGCATATTTCTGCTGGGATAGGCAAGCGGGGCTAAGAGATGCCCCAGAGAGCTTACAGTCGATGCATAAGGCAGGAGACAAGAGAGGGAAACAAAGCGGTAGGACCTTAAGGGGTGCAGGGATGAGAGTCTAGTGGAAAATTCAGCTCAATGCACTGGTCCCCAGCCTGTCCAGCTCCCTGGAAGCATCCCTGACTCCTCACACCACAGAGTACCCTTTATGTATCACTCTGTTTCTCGCTTCTAGCGCTGGAGTCCGTCCCCCTTGTTTCAACTCTCCTTGCCCCAGTTCACATTTTGTCGCACCCTTCTGGTTAGGTAAATCCATGACACCCCCTCGTGCTGGTTCAGTCGTAATCATGATGGTTCTTTCCTTTGTACCACATACGTTAAAATGTAATATGTCTCCAGCTCTCCCTCCCCTCTGTCTGTGGAGGGAGCCTGGAGAACTACCTGCAAACCGAACTTGCAGAAACTAAGGTTCAGGGAGAGGAAGCTCACTTTACCTGACCCATTTGAGGTCACACAGAGAATCATGGAAGAATCTGGAACTGAAGCAAATTCATCTCAGATCCCAACGAATGCTTTAGCTACAAACTTCCCGTTCTGTGGGGCACTGGTCTGCTTCCCAGCCACCTGCCCTTATCACCACAAGTGCTTTTCTCCTGTAGTTTATCTCCTTTCATCCTGTCTCCATCAGCTAGTCCCCAGCTCCCAGCTCTCCTCTGTCTTCCACCAAACGATCAGAGAATCACGTCTGCGAGAGGAGCAGGGAGAGAGCAGCGCCTGGGTCCTGTGTCAGTTTTATTTACCTTCATTGCACTGCCTTCCATTGCTTAACAGAATAGTTTTATACCAGAGAAAATTGGAAGCTAAGTAGTTGCCTGTCAGGTACTGTCTGTCGCCTGTGTGAGAAGCTGACATCGTAGTCAGCTACACTGTCAGCCATCTCCGCGCTGAGCATCAGTCCTGGCTCCAGCGTCCTCCGGCTCGTGCTCTCTCTCTGTGCTGGTGTTTGTAACAGTGCCACTGGGGACTCCCCTTGTACAGCAGCATGCTGCAGTTTCCACTTACATCCATGTGCACTGCACACGCAGCAAGTCAGCTAACAAGGAGATGAAACTGCTGGATACAGAGCCCAGCGCTGGAGGAAGTCTAGTGCCTCAAACTGTCGGGGACCAAGGACCCCAGCCATCTCCAGAGCAACATCCCTGATTTCATACAATGTCAGGGAATTATACCAAGGGTATGTTCAGTTCCAAATATATAGGAGAGAGAGACGTAGAAGAAAATTAAAAGATCCTTTCGCATCAAGGCAGACTAGGAGTAAGAGTGTGTTTGGCATGGGAGAGATACAGACTGGATGCAAAGCCTGTTTTGGAAGGGGGGAATGGAAGGGGAAGGCTATTTTGATGGATCCAGAAAAGTGCTGCTTTTCATAATGAGTTTAATACACAAATTCCCTTCCCTGTACCGGAGAATTGTTTGATAAAGATGAGTGAATTCTCCTTCCCCCCACCTTCCTCTTTTCTTCTTCTTCTTCTTCTCTTCTTCTTTTCTCCTCTTCTTTCCCAACCACCTCCTCAGCGTCTCCTGGAATTGCCAGTCGAGATTACAAGGTGTCAAAGGGAGTGAAATGAATTTTGCCACTCGGTTGCTCGTAAACTTGGTGCCCTGGCTTTCGAAATTACAGCGCCATAGCCTCTACCTTTAAATATCAGCCACCCACAGAAACAACCTGACTGTACATCGGCAGCAGGAGCGGTTTCCATGGCGACAGGATGCAGGTCACAACCTCTGTAAATGTAATCAGAGCACTGGGACTGCTGTGTGGAGACAGGTTTAATTTCTCCGTTAGTGGGAGCTCTGTGGTCCAACATGTACATAAGCTCCTCACATTGACAGACAACCTGTTATCTTCAGGATGGCGCTGCCTATTGCCAGTCCTCTCGCGCACCTGACATCTCACCTTAATTTTTAAGCACCGACAGCGCAATTCCACCTGGGATCCAGCATGGCCCAACCTTCACTGCTCTGGGCTTTGCAAAAGCCTGTTCCTATCGTTTCAGCTGCCCACCGCCTTTTCTCATTTCTGCTCCCTATCCCCCACTGGCTGCCTGTGCAGGCGGAAGGTTGGAGGCATCGCTTCGTCCCCTCCACTCCACACCTACCAGGTCTCTCATTCCTCCTCCTCCTGGATACACAGGGATTGCGTTGCAATGTGCCTGTCTCCTCAGTGCCTCCATGCCAAGTGCGATACAGCAGAACAGTGTACCTTGATGCTGTCTGAGAGTCAGACAACTCTTCAGTAGGGCAGGAGTGTTTCTTATGAGATGTGCTTCAGAGGAGCTTGGTGGGAATGTACCCGGGGGGCTTTTACTGAGTATACCAAAGATTTACAAGAAGGGTGTGCCCCATGCTGAGTCTTTATAGGGTCTGGGCTGAAGTTATACTCTATGAGACATGGAATTTCTGGCGATTTGTGGCATATACAGAAGCTGGATATTTACTGATTGTGCCATATGTTGAGTATTCCAAATAGTTCTCAGCTTTATGCTTTTCCTTATCCTTCTTTTTTCTGGCTATACGGCTGTCTTGCATTGCAAGCCTCAGTTTATCTGCTTCTAAGATGCAAAAGAACTGAATAGTTCCCATCTTCAAAGATAAAAGCAGCTGCATGTGCCAAACTGTTTTAGTGATGCACAGTGTTTAATAAGCTTTAATTACTGGCTTCTCCTCTCTTATTAAGTTAAGCCAAGAATATTTTAAGCCCCGCTTGTAATAGTATTGGAGATCTCCATTTTCTGAGTCAACAGTTTGCACAGATGACTTTGGAAGTCAAATAGCAATTACTGCTTTCTCTCCTGTGTATTTGTGCATTTGCAGTGAGGAGAAGTTAAAAGCTTCTCTCTAGTAGGAGCCACATGCATTGAGGGGCAGCCCTGCTATCAGAGCCACACAGCAGCACAACAGTAGCAAGTTTGACAGGGAGAAAAGAGTTAAAGGCCTCGTTCATTCAGAGTTCATCCAAAATTGCCATTCCTCTGTAGCTTTATAGGCTTTAATTTCAGATTAACTTTCCCATGTAGTCAAACCCATATTTGACTGGGCAGCTAATGTGGCGTGCATAGAATCCTTGAAACCAGGCCTTTGAATCTTTGGCCGAGAGAATGCTTTGAAAGCATTCAAGATTTTCAGCATGTGAGCAAGCGTCCGAACCACTGGTTCGTGCTTCCCTTACACTGGCAGCAGGTACCAGCCGGTTCTTCAGCCCTTGACTTTCCCCATGCCGTGCTGTGCCAGTCTTTTCAAAGTGCCATCGTGGTGCTCAGGAGGGAATTTGCTGAGTACATTCACGCGAGTGCTCTTTGAGAGGAACTAATCGATTGCTAAAGACAAAGCTCAGGAGCAGAAATCTCTCTGCCTGTCATCTCTATTATCTTTTTTGCTTCGTCTGCCTCCACACTGTGCGTGGACACAGAATGGAAACTCTGCCAGGATCCTGCGCATCTCAGAGAACCCTGTCACCTGAAATATTATCCTGTCTCGTTGTGTGCAGCAGATTTAGCATTTCAGAGCAGCGGGCCTGAGTTGCCAGTCTGTCATGTGGATTGCTCTGTGCACACCTAGGTGTTGATGGTAAAAGGCACACATGCTTGGGACAAATGTTAACCCAGAAGAGTGAGGTGAAACCAAAGGGAGGAATAGGGCTTGCCTGGGCTATTGGTATCTGGCTTGCAAAAGCCTTTTGAAAGTAAGAAGGGAGAAATAGAAGTGGATAGGGTTGGGCTAGGGGAGATTTTTTCCACCTTTGATCCTCAGATTGTCCTGTTCAGCTGAGTGGAATACAAAGCAAGGGTGTCTCAAAGCTCACACTTCACCTCAGCAGTGCAATCGACGGGAGAAGCAGTGAGCGAGACCGACAGACTGTCACTGGCAAAATGAACTGTCACCTCCCATTTTTCAGAGGCGCGGTGGGATGAATTGCGGCTTTGAACCATGTGGCCCGTTGCTGATTGAGTTCCGCTGTCTTAGAACCCCACTGAACAAGGCAAGTTCATTTCAGGCTGACGTACCACTGCTTATCAATTTTGGAGCCAGTAAAATTAACTGCTTCAGAGCTGATTTCCCCTTTCCTTCTTCTCCTGCTGCCACCTTCCTAGTTCTATACCTGGAAGGGTCAGTGAATAAATCTCACAAAGCATCAAACAAGATCCATGTGGCCTAGAGAAGGCTTAACAGAGGTGCTGCTCTTAAACTGTGCTGGCTCCAGGAGACAGCTGTTCCGGTCGCCAACCTCTAGCAGACGTTTGTCCACATCATAAAAAACAAAGCAGACCTTGCTGCACAGTTCAGCACAATTCAGTGTGCTTGGCAGCCTCCGAGGAGCCGGGGGGAACCCAAGGCCTGCAATGACAGCTGTGTTGGAAATCAGGATTGAGATGAATTAGAATGGCTGTGGGAGAAGGCTGGTAACGGGAGGGCAGCGGATGTTCAGGGTCAGAAACAGATCCCTCGCCGAGCTGCCTGAGACCAATACCTAAAACACCAAAGATACTGTGAGCCAAGACTGCTTTCCCAGAGCGATGCAGAGAAAGGTGTGTGTGTGTCCCACCTGTTTGATCCAAAGAGTATCCTTAACCTTTTGCCAGCCTGTGATGTTCATTCCAGTCCTGCGGATACCAGTTAGCTGTCTCGGGCGTTGCATTTTCTGTCTCTTCATTCCTCCAAGAATCAGACTTAGTTGCTTGGCCTTTCTTCTCACCCAGAATTTACATAAACCTGCCCTTCCTTTGCTTTCACATCATCTTTATTTTCTGATATCACTTCTTTCCTTTCAGATCTTTCTCCTTTCTCCCTCTATAATTATGCGTCTGCTTCCCAAGCCAGTATTTTTGCCGTACAGATCCTGTGAGCCAACACTGCCTCTGTCATCAGCCTCCCTCTTGAAGTCTGTTTTTCCTATTTGACCTCAAAGGTTGGTCCTCATCAATTGTGTGTCTGTGTATTTTTGCTGCTATCCAGTTGTCTCATGTCTTATTATTAATTCAGAAGAAAGTCCTGAGGTTTCTAATAGTTAGTCTACAGCTGAAACTTGGTTTAAGATGGAGGAAGCCCTGAGGGATCAGCCCTTTCAGGGCAAGATTTGTGGGGACAGGAATTACTCTCCTCCTTTGTGTTGTCATGAAAGGTGGGCACGCATAGCATTCAATAACGTAGGTGTTTTGCTCATGTGAACCAGGGTCACTCCGCGCTAAGTAGCCCAGCTGGTGGTCAGGTACAACACACTTCGATTAAATTAATGTCTGCTGTAATTCCATTGGTATCTGGAGAAAAATCTGTTTTGTCAAGCATCATCCACTGCCACGTTCCTGCTTGCACAAACAACTCTAACACAGCATTTCATCAAAGACTTCTTAAGCTGTTCGCAGCCTGGTTCCAGCCCTAGAAACACTCTACTATTTTTCCTCTGAATACTTTGTATTCTGTGTCCCAGACATTTTGGTAAGTGTGCAGAGCTGCAACGAGAGATCGATGGGCCACTGACAAAAGGGGCAGGAGAATTAGTTCCAATGGAAATAATTTAAGAAAAGCTTTATTCAAGATGTCCATGAGTGGGAAGCTCTGGGCCTGTGCCTCACCTTCCTACAGACTGAACAATCGAATGAAATATTAGCACTTTCCACATGTTAACACTACAGGATATCATCCATCTTCCTCACCAGTGGGAAGTGTTAGCTAGCATGGGCCTTTATGAAGCTGATTTCTATATTCCCTTATGCCAATCACAGCTTAGAAACTGTCTGAGTTTGCACTTCAGGAAAAGGGACTGTGAATCTGGGGAGGCAGCCCTCAGGCTAATGGCTACCTCCCAGGCTTTCTTTAAAAGGCACAGCTGTGCATTACCTCAACTAGCTTGAGAAATAGCAGCACAATATTCTCTAAATCTTCAGTGAATGAGCCGCAGTGGCAGAACAGCTGAGAAAACTTGCTGCGGCGAGTCTGAGCTTTGCGGGAGACTTAAACGTATGGCAGCTGAGCACGTGTAGCCGACCGCTTGGGCAGGGTTGCTGAAGTCTGCTGATTAGGAAGGTAGTCGCGATGCTCCCTCGGGGGAACGTTGGCTGCAGAAGCTGGTCCACTTCAGTCTGTGAGAGTAGGCTTGGAGAGAACTGATGATGGTGACCACCTGGCAGTGATATCTAGTCGTGCAAGTCTCGTGTTATTAGAAAGGGAAAACTGCTGTCAGAAATCCTCCCTTCCAACAGGAGTCAGAGATTTGTTTATACCAGCAGAGAGAGAGAACTTTCCACCAGTACTCGGAATCTAAGACTTGATAAAAACCTGTTACACAGCACTCTGAATTCAGCAAAAGGTTTTCCCTTGCTGCAGGATCTAACGATACATGTAAACCTGTCCATCATACAGGGCTAAGGTGGGAGGTTTGATAAAAAACCTGTTCCAACACCCACTGGAAACCAGGCAATGCAGCAGTGTGGGCCTTAACAGTTCCCTGTGAACTGTGGGAACATTATCCATCGATTCCCAGGTCAAACTGCAAGTCATCTTATTCAGGAGGAGCACTTAAAGTGCTGAAAAGCTCTGTGTAGCTTAAGTGCTACAGACTGGCCATCCTTGCCCTCATGCAACCTTCATTAGAGATAAGAGCTTGCTCCTCTGCATTTTCAGTACTTTTTCCGATTCCTGCAGTGAAAGCGGTCTGAACACACGCACACACATGCGTGCACACACAGAGCAAAATATAATTGATAGTTTCAGAATGGCAGAGGCATATGGGGACCCTCCATTCAGAGGAATAGCCACATCCCTGTTTCTTGTATTGCAGAGGTAATAAAACTGCAGTCAATAAACTGAGTCAGAGCACAAAACAGCCTTCTGAGCAGCAGCTCTACCACATTGCAGCTGGCTGAATATTTAAAATATGCAGACCCCTTCCATCCATCTTTGCTCAAGTAACCAAGTCCTCGGGTTTCTGCTGAAGCTCCCTGCTCATGAGGGACAGTTTGACTAATACAGCAACGGATAAAAGGTTTTTCCATGGTTTAAGTATTTATCCCTAATGCTACCAGAGAGTGCTTTTTTAAAGGCCAGCCCTGGGAGGCAAGGTGCTTTAATATGAATCTTCTCTCCTCTATCCAAGAAGAGCCTGCAGGATCAATGCTTGCAACACTCCTTCACAGAAATTAATGCCACCGTGTAAGGGCTTGTCTTCAGATGAGTTATGCCACAGAGGCACTCTGCTTTACATTTGTACCTTACTTTATTGCAGAATAAGTTTCACAAATAGACAGAAGTTCCCTTCATAAGATCATCACGTCGTTAGGGGAAAAAGTACCTAAACTTTAAAAGCTCATGGGTATTTTCTGACCATGTTCTAGTGCCTGCTGGAGTCGACAGAAGGATTACACTGACTTTAACAGCCATTGGTCCAAGCTATGGGAAAGCAAAATCTATAAGCAAGGACAGAAGAAAGTGGAAAAGTCATTTCTTATATTGAAATTAGAGCTCGATCCATGTTGCGAACTTTCGACTGTAAATAGGGCCAGGTATGAGTGTTCCCACAGGTAGGGATGTGTGCATGTGTTCGTGTGCATGTGTTTGTGTGTAATACAGCCAGGGAAAGGAGAGCTGAATGGAGAGTAAAACAAGGCGTTTTTGGCATTTCAGCTTCCCACGAATTTACAGTTTCAGTAGAACGGATAAACACGCAGCAAAGAGAACAGAGAGACTGTCATCCTTCACTGAAGCGCGAAGAAAATCTGTGTCTGAGGCTTCCTCAAAGCTTAGGGTGTAACAGAATGAACTTGACTTGTTTTAATTAAGCTCCCATCAAGGCCTGATCCATACAGAGATTATAGAACATGTGACTAAGAGGACTGCTCTTTTACTGGTGGAAATTACCCTGAAACAATGATCAGTGTGAAGACAGCAGTGAAATAAAATCCTAACCTGGCTTTGAACTTCCCCAAAATGTCAGCGTGAGTTGATTTATGATTTAGTAAACAGAATGGCCCAAAATCAGTATCAGAGTTTGGGAGAAACACAATTAAACCTTGATTCGGGTCAAATTCAGGCATGTGAGCTGTGGCAACAGTCACGTGGTGTGCAGTGGGTGTGATGTCATCAATCTGTGTGGCAGATGTCACAGGCAGGCGCATCATTAGTCTCTGCAGGGCTGTGTGATGCATGGTGACACCACGGCTGAGAGGGGCGTGATTGATATTTGGTGCATGGAGCCATATGAAAAATCTAGTGTGCAAATAACAGTTTTATAAATGCCTTTCTCATTCTATATGCAGACAGGCCCCTGGAAGGAATCTAGGAGATTGAATTAAGCTTTTAACCCTCTAGGCTCTCCTGTCGTTTATTGTTAGGGAATTAATAGGAACGCAGGAATGCAGATGGCCTGCCTGTCAATTCCAAGAGGTGATTTTTCTGATCTTCACGGACGTTTCCAGCATCTTTCATTAAACACTCATGTACCAATTTGTCATTTTAACTGGGCAGGAAAGAAACTCCCGTTGAACTCCTTAGCTCAGGTGCTGTAAGTTAAATTCAGAAGCAGAAAGCCTTGCTCTGTTACATCTGCCAGACAGGCTTAGGGCTGATGAACAGCCTTTGATATCTGTTTAGGTGGGTAGAGGGATTCCAGCAGGGTGCTCTGGACCTCTTCTCTCTGCAATCAGCATAAAAAGAGATTATTCAACAGGAATGAGAGGAGGCTTAGATAGATCTACTGAGATCCCAGAGCAGGTGAAAACTTAGGAACAGCAACAGCATTTTCAAAGGGAGAGGGAGAAAAAACATAGGGAGACAGGGTCTAATTCAGATCTTACTTACTTTAGTATTTACCTAACTGGAGATCTTCAATGGGTGTTCATCATTATGTGAGTAGAATTGTGACCCCATCTTTCCCAGGGCAGAGCTAGTTTTTTAAATGGCCCTTTCACAGACCAAATCTGGAGCTTTGTAGAATGGGTTTGCAAGTATCTATAGCAGCCAGGTGCACAGCAGTGGGACCAAAGAACAGAGCAATGTGCCCTGTGGGTTTCTGAGCTTAGGGTAGTTTGAAGGCACCTTGGTATCTCAGCCCTGTTCCTGCCATAGAGGTGACATCAAGAGATATCCGAAATGGGCACCTTGAGTCCTCACTACTACAGAAGACCCTAAGCTGGAAAGCAGCACTTCCTGAGAGCACAGGAACAGTCAGACTTGGTCAGATACCTGTTCTGCCTGTTGCCGGCGTCAGGAGAAGTTGTAGGAGCAAAGTCTGGCAGTAGGACCCCCACAAAACAGGCAGGTACTTAGAACAGCAGTAGAAGGGGACCAGTAAGGGATGCCCATGCCCTTGCCGACTGCTTTGCCTGTGATGGAGAAGACAAGTACTGGCTACAGGTGCTGCAAGAATAGGGGATCTCTGGTTTTTGCCCACCAGGTTACAACCACTTCTGCCACTGTGGCTGCTGCGGGTGTTGGGGGGACAGCAGCCGGCAGCGTTTACCACTCCTGCTCCCAGGACAGCAGCAGAAGACAAAGCTCAGCTTCCCAGGACCATTTTCATGTTTATTTTAATTTTACTTAATAAAAGGGTAAAAATTATCCACACTGAAATGAAGTATAAAGTTGCAGTTTGAACCATATATTCTTTTTTTTTTTTCTCGAAGCGAATAATTTGACAGCTTCTCAATCTGCCAAGGCACTTTTAAATAGTTTTAAGCCCGATCAGAACAGGTTTAGTTTTAGTCCATTTTAGTCCTAGACCACTCAAGGTGGGGGTGAACTTTTCCATTGACTCCGACAGGCACAGATCAGGCTGTCTGAGTGGGTGACGTTGAACGAATGGGATCAAATTCCACCTCTAAGCAAAACCTGCATGAAAACTTCCCAAAAGAAGAAGGATGAAGGCTCCTAGCATGGTGGAACCTCTCACCGCCGCCGCCAAGCTTTCCTGAGCCTCACGACAGCAGGGAGGCCGTGGTACTGCCGGGGGTACCTGAGGCCGCTCAGGTCCCCAGGCGGAGGCCACTGGAGGAGAGAGCAAGGCTATTCCTACAAGCTGACTGAAAACACCACCTACCTGTGGGGAGGCTCTTTATTAAAAAGACCTGTGGGGCTATTTCCAAGGGTAATTACTAGGAAGAAAGCAAGCTGTCATGTCCCTGGTGCTGTGGTGCTCAGGTCCGTGGTTGGAGACCATGCGCAGGGAGGTCCGCTGCAGCGGAGGGCAGCGGGGCTGGGCTGGAGCTGAGGGCAAGCTGGAAGACGCAGTCTGGGGGGTGACATGGGCTGTGAGGTGACACGGGCTGTGAGGTGACATGGGCTGTGAGGTGACCGGGCTGTGAGGTGACATGGGGTGTGAGGTGACGAGGCCGTGAAGCAATGAGGCTGTGAGGTGACGCAGGCTCTGAGGCAACTTGGGCTGCGAGGCGATGGAGGCTGCGAGGCGATGAAGGCTGTGAGGTGACACAGACTCTGAGGCAACGAAGGCTCCTCAGCAAGGCCAGCGGTAAGGCGACGCCGGCTGTGAGACAACACCGCCTGTGAGGCAGCACCAGTGGTGTGGTGACATTGACTGCGAGGCGACTCCGGCTGTCCTCGGTCGGTGAGGTGACTCGGGCTGTGGCACAATGCTGGCTCTGGAGAGCAAAGCCTAGGCCACCGTCTTGTGGCACCCGCCCTGGCCAGGCCTCTCGGGCTCTGCGAGGCTCCCTGCAGCGCGGGGACGACGTGGCCACAGCCTGAGGGGAGAGGAGCCAAGTCCAGCTCGGCGGAAACCTTCCCATGCTGAGATTTCGCTCAGGTGCATGCGTGGAGGAGGCGATGAGGGACTTTGCAGTTCAGACAGCACAAGGTGGAGGAACAGGGAGCAACGCTGCTTGGCAAGTGCTGTCGCTAGCTCTGCCTGAACTTTCCAGGGTGTTTCATCAGTCCGAGTGTAACGCATGTGGCCACACCGTGGTCCCCCTTCTTATGGGACTGATCCAAAAGCAGCAAAAGTCATCCTGGTGGTTTACACAGGCGTGGGAGCTGCCTGTGGAAGAGTGCAAGAGCCTTGTGTTCCCAAGATTCCCATTTGTGGCTTTTCGCCCCCATCAACTCATCCACAGCCCGACATGCTCCTGGCACCGAGAGCTGGTAGAGCGAAGAGAAGTCTGCCCGGTGGAAATGATCAGCCGAGCTGAAAAAAATGAAGCAGGTTGACTTCATTATGTGCTCATTAAGAAATCTGTAGCTGTAGTTTGTTCCTGTGTGTGTGAGCTCTGGCTGTCATAAACCCTGACAGATGGACAGACAGACTGAATTATAGTCATAGAGTATAGACTGGGCAGGATCCCCCATTAACGCTTATTGGAAATTGTCATCACTTCAAGCTGAATGGGCTCCAGATGTTGAAACCCTTGTAGGGAAATCTTGAAGGTGAAGGTTAGAGGCTTGTGATTTTGCCTGTGTTGTATGAGCTGCAGCCGTTCCCTTTGATTTATTGTCTAAGTCAACAAGATTTGGTAGTAGGAGAAAAACTGAAGAGAGCAACACATGGGTGAGTGTGCCTGGTTCTGAGCTGCTGAAGGAATTGCTCTGCTTTTATTACCTGGGTGTGAGAGGAACATTAAGCAAATGGCTGCTGAAAGTTTCACTGGCAAATTCGGTGCCTCGATAGTGTCTGCTTTTACAACAGGTAGAGATTATGTTGTTTGTGCTTACGTACATTTTCATTTACTTATTTCAAGGGCACTTGGAAGCCACAGTTGTAGAAACACAGAAGAGAGAGCTGTATCAGCTGATGTGTCATTCAAAAGTGGGAACAATTACTTCAGTCAGACATTTAACTTTTCTTAGATTTAAAAATGTCTGGGGGGGGGGTTCCCACAGCTCCCTCAGGCAGCACATGCTGGTGCTGCACCATCCTTACTGCCAAAAAGTTTTCCCTAATGCCTAATCTAAACCTCCCTGGGTGCAGTTTAAACTCATTACCCCTTGTCAAATCCTCAGTGAACATGGAGCATGGTTTATTACCTTCCTTTTTGTGGCAGATTTTAACATGTTTGAAGATTGATAAATCTCCCCTCAGTCTCCTACCTACACTGAGCTGCTACTTTTGGTCTTTTCATGTAAGTCATGTTTTCTAGATCTGAAATTATTTTGTTACTCTCCCTCTAAACTCTTCTCTTGCGGTGTCCAAAACTGGGCCAGCTGAGGCCCTAGTTAGGGCTGAGGAGAGTGAGGAGGTTTCTTTATGTATCTTAAGTCTGACATCTCTTTTATGCAGGCTAGCATAATTCTGTTCATGCCTCTTCAGTTTTGGCTCAGTGATTGTCCCAGATCTTTTCCTCCAAAACTGCTTTCCTGGCACTTATTTCCCAGCTCACATTTATGTGGTTGATTATTCCTTCACGAGTTTGGAATTTAGCACTCATCTTTATTATCTTCCTGCTTTCAGATTATTGCTCTTTCTGAATTCAAACACTGCTCTCTGAAGGGCTTGCAGCTCTGCCCCTCTTCCTTATCTTGAAATCATCTGCACCTACGCTCTGTTCCATTGCCTAAGTTGTTAAGAGAAATACTGAATAGCATTGAATTCAAAAGTGGGGGTTCAGATAAAAACTGAGGACGAGTAACACTTTGCAGGATCAAGCCTTCTGTTTTGATCGCATAAATATTTACAGATACCAGAGCTGTTGCATTGCTGAACACGTACTCTGCTTGTGGAAGGCATGTCTCTGGCTTGTGCCTGATGCACATTTACCTTCCTCCAGCAGAGCCAGTGGGAATGGCTTCTCCCTGCACTACAAACAGGCTTTTTTTTTTTTTTTCTTTTTCGCTTATCAGAGTTCGTGAACTGTTCCCTGTGCTGGACCCACAATGGGGCCTGAGCCAGAGGAAGGGGCTGGAGCAGAGACCTTAAGAATAGCCCTTACTCATCAATAACTGCTCCCTGACAGGGCTGAAGGATGCACAAAGTGGCTTGTCTGTTGTGCTGTCACTCCAGCTGGGGCACAGTCCACAGTGGGGCCCTTGCTCACTGGACTTTGCTGTCCAAAGCACCAGAGAAATCTTTTCACTCGCCTTTTGAATGTTTAAACTCCTGTGTTTCTCAGGGGTTGTGGCTTGGGGAACAGGACCTTGCTAGTCACCTTTTGGGTTTTATTAGGATGATTGGTACCACTGGAACATGGGGACATGGGCAGGCTCAGTTATGCTATGGACTCAGAGCAGGTACAGCCTTCAGCTGATGGACTGAAGTTCTGTTTAAGTCAGTGAAGCAATGCTGATTTACACCAGCTGAAGAGCTGGCCTCCAGGGATCCTGACCACCAGTTGCATCCAGAGCTCTGTAGGATGGGTAGATGGGAGATGGCAAATTCCCTCCTGCGGTTCACATCCAAACACTGCCTTTCTTCTTTGAAGCAAATCTTCTTTTCTCCTGCCTGACTTCCTGCGGTGGAAATAAGGAGCAATTTGACTGAAACCTCTGTAGTAAAATCAGAGTTGGGGGAGGGAAGAATAAACACGTGATTTTGCTGTTTATTATGAAGTTTGAAAACTGTCACTGAAAAGTCAGTTAACCTGGGAAACATCATAAGCTTCAATGTCCAATTTGATACAATGACCGGGACAGAAAGGAAGCTTCAGCGTCTGCTCTGTGGGAGAGTTTATTCAGCAGCAACTTCAAAGCTATGCTTTGAGGAGGTAGTTACTGTTTCTACATCCCAGATCTTTTATAACTTTAAAAATTGGAAATCAAAAGTCAGTCAAGTAAAATCTGGATAAAGGTGAGATAACTGGGTCTGATTCCTGAAAAGTAAATGTTACATCATCCTGTATGAATGTACATGGAGTTAAATCCTAAAATTCACATTCAGACCTTATTCCAAGCAAAACTCCCATGGCGATCAATAGCGGATCCTGCAGTCAGCCAACTGACAACTACCTGACACCCTAAGATTTGATTCTCTTATTTTACTAATGCAGCTCTACAGACTGTAAAGAGTTGTTCAATATTTCTCCAGGCATGAGAGGAATCCGGCTATACTGTTTACAGGCTGTTTTTCATTAAGTGCACATGTACACGTTAAAAGGAAAAAGAACTGTAGCCATTTGAATGTATCACAGTAGTACCTAAGAACTCCCATCAGAAAGTGTTACAGTGCTGTTACAAAAAGCACTGGGAAATACAGGAGGAAAAACCATCTTTGTCCATGGAGTTTGCGGTGTGGACAGATTCTGTCCTTGTTAAATAAAAAGCCTTTTGCCACTGACTACAAGAAGAGCAGGTTCAGCCTTAAGAAACTTTAATAAATGGAGGGAAAGAATCAATTAAAAAATGGGAACTGATATCTGTAATTATATGACATTAAATCATGCAAAAAAATGTTGTCTCAAATATTGCACTGGCAGGGCATGGATTTTTTACCCTGAGCTTTGCTAATTTCCATTGATTTATTTTTCCTTGGAAGCATTTATTTTCTGCAGCAAGGATGACTGCCCTAGCTAAGGATTAGATGTTTATCCTTTAGTGTGGGCAGGGAGCCTAAGTGGATGGGAGAGATTTCACAGCTTAAAAGGATATTCTGCTTTTTTGGTGTGTCCTGTGTTTTGGGGATATATAATCCCAACAGAAAAGCAGAGAACAAGCAAGTGAGCTCCGAATGGAGCGCCATCCTCTTAATCCGAAGACTTCTTAAGTTTAAAAGCCAAATATTTTCGGTATTTCTTTTCACAGGCTTGCTCATAACATTTTGTGGGTGGTGATATGAGGTGGAATAATTGCTAGGACTGTATTTCCCTCTCAAACTCTTCTCCAAGGCAGACAGAGGATGACAATATCCCTTTGGTGGCTCATCCCTTGGGGATGGATCGCTGTTGTTGGGATCTCTGGAGTCTGTGGTCTGTTGGTGAGCGCAGGGAGTGGCGTTTGGAGCCTGTAAGTCACGTCTACCGGGGCCTTATCCTTCTGCCATAATGACGCATGGGCAAGGTCTTTGTCTGCCAGGATTAATACGGAGAGGTTAAAGGTCCTCGGAACCAGTGGTGTTTAAACCCTGTCTATAGAGTTCTTTTCTTGGGTACTTCTTGCCAGTAAATAAGGCTTGTGTTGTTTCTATGGAAGGGTGGGGTTTTTTTCATTTTTTAATATAGCCTATGAAACAGTCGCTGCAGTTCAATGTGGGGCTTAGGGCAAGCAGTGTTTTGGGAAAGGAATCAAGCCAACCTGTGTCTTCTCAAAGGAGGGATCCGGAGGAGCTGTGTTTCTTGTAACCCCTTCACCTCTGAATTATTTGCTGACACATGCACACCACATCACGTCTGTAACTCCTAAGGGCTGAGGGGTTAAGTATCTTGTCACTCCAGTATAGACACCTCGCTTGCAAATCCTAGACTTTTTACCAGCCTTCCCCAGCAGGAGTAGGGTATCCCTGCTGTCAAGCCAGAGTGAAAGCTGAGGGCTCGCTCTCAGCACCCCAGAATACTCTCTGAATGCCAGGCAATGTGGTCTAGAGGGAAAGGGGAGTGGGAGAGCACTGAGCAGGGCGTCCAAAGAGTCGGGGTCTTCTCCAGCTTCTGTCCCTGACCTGCTGGATGATAGTGGACAAGTCAGTCACTTTCTCTCCCTGTGCCTCAGTTTCTACATTTGTTAAAAAGGTGGGAGTGATGCTGACCTCCTTTACGAAGGGTTTTATGGCCAAAGTGACCACAACTGGTCTGTAAGAGCTGGGCATTCCATTATTTATTACAGCAAAATGGATAGAAAAGCTGCAGATTTGAGATTCTCTTGCAACTTTCCCTCCACAGAGCTGTTCCTTCTGCCCCGTGTTCAGTTGTCCTGGCCATGCACGTGTGCTGCACACACACCTAGAAGTGATGAATAACAGCTGAGTTGCAGAGCTGCATGATAAATTGTTTGCATCGTGCACTTTTGACCACCTCACCTGTGCACTCTGCACGCTCATTTGACAACGTCTGGGCAGCACGTCCACTGACACTGTGGCCTTACCCTGCTGACCAACATTGTCTCATCATTTTCTTAGGTTCTCCCATCTATCTGTATCCACCTGCTGTCTTTCTCATCCTTTGATTGCAAGCACTTTGGGGTAGGGACTATGCGTGTTTGTTTATCATCACGAATGAACACGAGCATTAGCAACTCCTAACAATCCGCAGACTGGATTTGAAATACATCAACGGTGAGAATAATGACACAGAATTTATATAACATCCATTGCCTTAAGCTTTTGAGTACTTTCAAGCTGACCACGTGGCAAGTACCAAAAAGATATTCCTTCAGTAGGGGGCCTTACTCCTAGAAATGAAAAAATTGCAGGAGGTTTGTGGAATGCCTTGAATGAGCACCCATGAGGGTGGCTTGGAGATCTTCATTTCTAGCTTTGCTTTGCCTCACAGCCACCACTGACATCAGGATCTCAGTGCTGGGAATACTCTTTCCATCCTTTTCCGCACTTTCTGTTGTTGACCTCCCCTCTGGGACATGCAGTCTGGACTGAACCCTTGACCCATTCAAATCAGTGGTAGATTTGCTGAGTGGAATGCAAGCAGAGTTCAGACTTCTCATCTTCTGTTCCTTCATCTCTGCTTTCTCATAGTCAGCAGCTCGCTGTTTATTGTCTTCACCCAAGACTACCAGTAATCATGCTCATTAACGATCTAAACCAAATTGCACCAAAATCAATGGGAAGATCCTCATTAGCACTGATAGTTTTGGATCAGCCCCTAAAATAAAGGCTTTCCATTGCCCTCATGCTGTGCTGGCATTAACTACTTCATTTCCACAAAGATTGCAAGCAGATGAGCTGAGAGGCAGGGGAGACCTTCAGGCATTGCCCAGGAGAGTGTGGTGACGAAGAGAAGGGGAGCTTCTGTTTTCAGATCCATCACTCCTCCTTCCAGCCCCTTTTCCTCCTGCCCCAGACACAGCCTTGGCTGCTTTGCAGTTGTTCATAAACACCATCTACATCTGTCCTGAGCCACGAGATGTATTAATCAATTTGATGAGGATGTTAAAGCTTTCTCTTTGCACCTAATTATGGGCTGATTTATAGTACTGGCCTTGTGTTTGATGGAGCTCTCCCCTTGGCAGTGATTTACACGGCATTGGCACCAACCTCTCCATCTCTCCAATACTCTGTCATTTTCTCTGCCCCTCTTTCTCTTCCTTTCTCTCTCCCCTCGCCATCTTCCCC